>VZTO01001643.1:103249-141075 GCA_013400615.1 Syrrhaptes paradoxus
ATGAGAAAAAACTTCTTTACAGTGAGGGTGACAGAGCACTGGAACAGGCTGCCCAGAGAGGTGGTGGAGTCTCCTTCTCTGGAGACATTCAAAGCCCGCCTGGATGCGTTCCTGTGCGATCTGATCTAGGTGTTCCTGCTCCGGCAGGGGGATTGGACTAGATGATCTTTCAAGGTCCCTTCCAATCTCTAACATTCTGTGATTCTGTGATTCTGTGAGTCTGTGTTGGAGGGGCTGAAATTGATAATGACAATATCAGATCTCGTAGGTTTGGATCACAACCTTCCCCCGGTGCCTGTTCTGCAGGAAGGCTTTATTCTTTCATGGAAGAGTACTCCCATAAACCAGCTTCTGAATTCCACTTACACAGGAAAGCTAAACTTCCAAGTGGCTTCTGTGAAATGCATCCCTCCTCTTAAACGTCTGCTATGTTTTTAGCAAAGTTGGAATTTTCTGGCTAGATGTTAGCAGGCTAACTGTGCATCAAACTTCAAAAACAACTGGCAGCCTACAAATGCAGCTTATAAATAAATACATACATACAGCATGTCTTTATTTTTACTTTAGAAGAGCTCTGGGACCACACTAACCTGGGAGAAGCATGAAAGAGCAAACAATAAAGGTGAAAGGCAAGCCGATGTATGTAGGTGACTAAATGAAATTAAAGATGTGATTATGTGACAGTGGGGTATTGATACGAATCACACACTGTTCTGCCATTTTTAAAATGAGTGCTGCAGTGAAATAGACCACACTATCATTTAAAATTACATAAATAGGGTTTAACCTTGTTTCTTTCTATCAGTCTTGATTGATTATAATTTTAAAGAAGAAGTATTTAAATGTTAGGAATGCATTTTGCTCTGTTTTTCAGGGTGCACTGCTGATGAAGTGTGTGATGAGTCACCTAAATGAACAGGTATGTGTGTCATTATATAAGGAGAAAAACAGATTAAAGGTACCATCCAAATTCCAGTGTGTATTCTGATTTTGATTACAGTAAGTAGACCTAATAATATTTTATTTTATTTTATTAATAAAAAAACCCAAATAGGTTGAAAAATGCTTTAGGCTGGAAGATTAGGGACATTAGTTTAAAAATAAGCAAAAAAAAAATTAGAAAAAAATATTCTTGTGTCTACTGATCCACTGAAAATTTCAATGTCTCCTGGTGTGAGGAAGAAGAAAATTCTTTTTTCTCCCACCAAATAATTTGGTATTTCCGTAACAGTCACTATGAAGAAGAAGCTTNAAACCCAAATAGGTTGAAAAATGCTTTAGGCTAGAAGATTAGGGACATTAGTTTAAAAATAAGCAAAAAAAAAATTAGAAAAAAATATTCTTGTGTCTACTGATCCACTGAAAATTTCAATGTCTCCTGGTGTGAGGAAGAAGAAAATTCTTTTTTCTCCCACCAAATAATTTGGTATTTCCGTAACAGTCACTATGAAGAAGAAGCTTCGAGAACAAGAGATACTTCCAGTACTTTACAGACAATAAAGCAGTGGGTGGCTTAAAAAATGTGGATTGTAACCCCAAGGTGAAGATGGAGGCCGTGCAATCACTCATGTTACGAGTCTGGGTCTGCGCACATCATGGGGCTAGTGCTAACTAAAGGCAGTGGCAGACAACAGCCCATTATCCTTTCAGTAAATCCCTGCCTGATAACGCTGTAAGAGCCATTAAAAATAATGAGCTGCTCATATCTCACACAATGTTTCCGGTGGATGTAAAATCTCTCACGCAGCATTTCCTGGGGAAGCAGGAGTGGCAGGAAATCTCTTTCCCCATGCAAAGACAAGCAGCACACTGGCATAGGTGCCTGGCACAGGCACTTCACCTTTCCTGCCACCTCTTCTCCAGGCATGGCCTTACAGCTCTGCCATTAGCTTGTAGGAAGACAACCAGTAACACCAAGGGTAATGATCTCCTCCTATGAAGCTGCCCCTGCAGAAAGCTCAGCCTGGTGTTACTTAAGTCTGACCTTTCCATGCTGGACCATGGTGCCCTGGCATTGCCCAGCATGGTGCAGGTCTGATGCAGACAGAAAGCACGCACCGGTTTAGGACAGACCACCTGCGTGGGTTCAACTTGGAGCTAGATCTGTATGTTGTGAGCTCACACCACTGCTCATGGTGACCTTCCTAAGCAGACCTTGCTTAGGGTGACTCCTGGCCCTCCAGCTGCAACTCCTCAGGATAAAAAACTGTAAAACCCACAGGTTTTAGCCTACAATTAATCACCTTTGCTTCTCTACCTTCCTTTTGTCAGTTATTCAGGCTGCTGTATGCCCTGGTGGCACTGGGAAGCCCCATGCCTTTTCAGGACCCAGTTGGGACCCAACCGAATGAGCGCTGGCACACTGCCTGGCCAGCGGATTGGGGTCTGTGTGTCTGATGGCGTGTACAGGAGGGGGACACAGGAAGCTGGGCAGGCAGGCAGAGGTTAGCAGGAAAGGAGATGTCTCAGTTTGTCAGCTGCCACCCCTCTCCCCTGCCTGGTGTCTGAGCTCTGGAGGAAAACCCCTTGTCTGCTGGCCCCACTGGGCACTCTGCGGGTGACGGGAGCTTCCCACCCGCAGTGCTGCGGACCAAGTGCCTCCGGCCTCGGGAAGCTTCCGCACTGTAAAAGGCCAGAGAAAACAAAAGCAAGTGGTAGACAGAGCTAGTGTGTAGGTCTAGTTTTCCATCTCCTACAGCTGCTTCTCAAGAACTTATTTTCCTTTTGATAAGGGCCCCAGTCCTGCCCCTCCTCCTACTGGCCGTTTCCCCACAGAAATAAATCTCCTAGAGAATTTCCACTTTCCAGGCTTCAGGTGGAGATAGATCTGGTCTAATATAGCTTAGGCTGCTGCAGACCACTTTTCTATTAATATCTCTTCAGTTGCACCAGAACTTATGGCCCCTTATACTTCCCGGTAAGTTATATTTATATGGTATTCATATGACATAGCAAGTTTGTGAAAAGCCCCAGCTGCATAAACAGAGTCTGTTAGGATCAGCTGATTGAATTCAAACAAGCTCCTCAGTCTGCTTGCAAATGAGATCTACTTGCTTACACAGCCTAGTGTGCATGTGGCCATAAAGCAAAATTTACCTTAAAGTGGTTTATATTTAATAAACAGATAAGGAAAACACACAGCCATTCCTGGGCAAAACTACACCCATAGCTTGTTTTATACCTACATAGATATGATACAACCTGCAGGAAACATTCAGAAAATACATTAGCTGAAAGCCAAACTGAAAAATGCACATAGGAATCAGAGGGTGTGCAGGTTGGGGTTATACTAGTATTAAGGCATTTGCATACAAACACTTGCATGCAAACATAGAGAGTCAGTCGTGCCCCGGCTTTGTACAGCTCTTGTAGGGCTCACCTTTTGTAGTAGCTGGACTTGCTGTATAAATCTCAGGATCTATCTTTTATACTCATGATAAACAGTTGCTTGTTTTAGAACGAGCCTAGGCGGATCAGTTAATTAAAAATAATAATAGATTGCCAGCTGCTAATTAGGAAATTAATTAGTCACACATTAGAGAGTCACTTTTGCATGTGAAGGAGCTGACTTCAAGTCATCTTGGAGGAGACTGGCTTTCTGCCAGTCCCAGTAAGTATATTAACAGAAAAAATAAACTCTGATTATTGCTGAGTACTTTTCCTTTGAATAACAGGAGGTCTGTACCCTCAACGAAATAATCAACTGCAGCCTCTTCATAAAAGAGATCTGTTCTCCCTCTGTTGGCAGAAAAGAGATTCTTTGAGCTTCTAATGATCAATACTAAAAAGGAAATGTATGAGAATAAAATTCTTCAGGGTGAGGAAAGGTAGTCCTTTGTTGATGAAAGGTGTTGGTTTAATCTCCTTGGTTCTCTGGTGTAGTTGCGTGAAACCATTGCTCTTTGGACTACATGAAACGCTAAATGGAAGACTCTCCCAGTAACTTTCCACCTGTATCATCCCAACAGCAACCTGCAGTTAACAAAAACATCAGCAGCCTTGGAGCCTCCTCCTAGCAGCCTTTGCTGCTCTCCAGTTTCCCCAAAAAATGCCTTCCTCATGGCATAAAGGGGAAAGCAACCACAGCACTTGCAAGTAAGTTAAAAAGCGTGGCTGAAGATATTCAAAGTCAGGAACAGGCTGCCTCAATATCAGTACAGTTTTAGGCAGCCCTAGGTTAGTTCCCTAGCTAAGAACCACCATAACCTCATAAAAACCATGCTGCCATAAAGGAAATAGCTCTTAGCAGTTGTGAGGTGCAAGATGCAAAGTACAGCCTGTGTGTGACTACAGGTGTGTTAATTACAACATTGGGAACACAAGTACAAAGGCCGTAATGTTGAAGACCCAGAAAAACAGATGCCCTTGTGATGCCAGAGCCAAAATCATGTCAGATTTATGAGAACTTCCTAGGATAAAAGACAGCCTCCAGATAGGTATATATTACCCATCTGCACCAGAGGCTCACCACCAGAGTGGAGGTGGTGCTTCTATAAGCACATGAGCATACCCTGATCCTGTACACCTAAGTGGGCAGCAACCTTACATGCCTGTGCAAGTGAGTACCCGAGAGGGGCTGCTGTGCCTGCCACAGTACCTGTGATCACATCTGCTGTGAAATGCTGCAGATTGTTGCTGTGGACAGTAAACCTAGCTTAACTACTAGGACAGGAGGAGGAATAATGTATCTAATTAAAAATGTGGAGGACAGGATTTAGGCAGGCAGAATGTAATCCTTCAGTACCAGATTATGGATAAAAGTGATGACTCCTTCTCCGTCTTCATGGTAAGTCTCAAGGGAGTGATGTGGCCGACATCTCCCATACCACTTCTCAGGTGAAAGCCTGTGCCACAGAGTTATGTGGTGGGTGCAGAGCCAGGACTGTATGGGAGGGAAACAGGCAATTTGCCACACCTCCAGAACTGTTTTTAAAGCCCACATGCTTAACAATGCAAACGTGGTCGTGGTTTTGGATGGCACATACCAAGTAAGACTATCAGTCCAGACAGGCATCAAGACAGATGTCTCTTTGAATTTTCCAGAAATTTAAGTCATGTTTAATGAATTTGAAGGAACTACAGAAAAATACAATTACCACAATTATTCCAGTAATTATTAGAAGAATGTTGCTTTTCAAATCAAATTTAAGAACATAATCTGTGAACAAGTTTGAAAAAACCTCTACATTCTACTGATGCTGCAGGGACTCAAAACCTTTAGTGGTCTGGCAACAAAATGTTAATCTTACCAGTATTTTGATACCTGGCATTGGTGTATTCCTGGGGTTTGAAGATGCAATCATGTGCTATGAAAACACCAGACAATGTCACCTGCCCTTCTCCTCTATTCCTGGCATACTTTCTTGAGCAGTGGCAAGGGATTACCGAGTATTTTAGTCACTAGGAGAATAACAGAAAATGTTACATTATGGCATTTCAAGTGGAGAAGGAGCAGAGGATGTATCCTATAATTTTAACAAAAGAAGAGAGAGACAGTCGAGCAAAATAAAATGAACGCAATGAATTGTGCTTCATGTGATATCTTCTGTGCTGTCTATTGTGGACAAGAGCATACCCACGCACATTATTGCAGCTGAAAGGAAATGTTTTGTTTCCAAGTTGCTACCCAAATTTGGCACCTGTTTTCAGGAGTCAGGCTGACCCCATGCCCTTTACTTGAGATGTCCTGTCTTTGATCCGTCAGTAAAAGAGCAAGAGAACCTGTACTAAAAATAACAGGAGATCAAATTTCCAGCTATCGCAAGCCAGAAGTGACAGTAGTGGATTGATGAAGAAGAACACAGATAATGCCATGACAGGTGCGGGTTCACGCTAGCCCCACACGTTCCTGCCCTCCAAGGCATGCCGCACCTCGCAGTGGAAGACAGAGCAGCAAACTGGTTGTTTTAAAAGGAACAGTCCTCAGTTTCTGGAGAGATGAAAGTTCAGGTCATCGTACCTGTCAGTGGGATGGCAGCGACAGCTTGCTGTGCAGGTCAGGCAAAATGGCAAACTTAGATGTCATGGTAGCTGGGGAGCAATCTTAAACCCTTTGTGCCAGCTTTGAAAAGCAGGCACTTCCCCTACCTATCACTAAGGTGATAGGTGGCAGCACGTTTGAAAGCTGGTGCTGGAAGATAAAAAAAACAAAATGTAAAGTAATAGCAGTCCCAGGGGTGAGAGGATTATGAGATTACTTTTTTTAATTGGTTATTTTTTCATTCTCAGTTGTGACTGAGTCCTGGGAGGCTGTAGAACAGAGCTCCGAGAGGTTTCTTCCTTGAGCAGACCTCGTCCTTCTTGTGGTCAGCATTGTGCCTTCATAAGCATGTGTGATTTTTGAATGTTATATCAACTTTGGATGGACAAAATTGATGCTAAGGATCTTCTACAATCCTTGCCAAGGTAGAGAGAGAAGTTGCATTTGCCTCACTAATTCTGTCAGGCTTCCTTGGCAACTTATGCAGGTAAAGTCTTTGAAACACTTCTTCTGTAGCCTATCTTGTGTGAATTCCAGGTAAAGTTGTCACTGAAGGATCATGACTCTGTGGGATTTTACATACCTGTGAACTCTCTGCCTAGAATTGAGAGGAAAAGGAAAGGGTGTGTGTCGTCTGCAGTGAAGCCTTGGGATTAGACTGTGGAGGACACAGGCAATATCCTTCTGTTGATAGCCCTTTGTGACCACTTGAGGGTACAGTCTCTTAGCAAACTGTTTTTTTTTTCTTTTAGCCATGTAGTTCTCCAGTTTTGTCCCCAAAACAAAGGAGCTCCAACTCAAAACAATGCCCAAAACAATGTTGTACGAGCAACGCATCCCAAGGCAGAGGTGGGGTCTGTAGGGAGACTCCAGCACTGCCATGGGGAAAATAAATGCCATGGTTTCAGTCCCTGCTGCTCCACACTAGTCCCTCACACTGGCAGAACTCAGGACTGTTTCTGTGCAAGACTAGTAAGGAGGTGGTAAATCTTTGCATCCGTACTGCTGGCTGTGATCTAGACACAGACAGGCTTGCTGGCAGAGTAAGACTGGAGATGATGGAAGGAAATATTTTAGGTGTTATAAGTGGTATAAGTTGCACCAATGTTCAGGTATGATGGTCCATTCTCAGTGTCCATAAGAAACACAAGAAAACTGCATGTATTGCAGGAGTACCACAAGGTCTCTTTTCTCACCTGGTGGATCAGAATCATGAAGGGCTCCCAGCTTCACCCCTCATAGACCATTCATAGTGCATACAATATGGCAGGTCACACAGACCTCAAATGGCACATACAAGTAACTCTGAATAAAGCTGCAGACATACTGCTGGCGAGGCAGCACAGGCACGGATGTCCTGAACCCTGGTTACGTAGCACTGGGGGTGAAGCCACACAGAATCTCTGCACATTCACAGCCACATGATGTGCAAAACTTCATTAGCCACCTGGACAAAACCTGAGACAACAAGGACCCTACAGAGCTTTCAGTAGAGTTGAGATGCCTTCCAATGACAGGCTGGCATGCCATGCAAGGGTATCTGAGGCTATCCAGGTATTTTGCTCATAATGCATTTCTGAATACGCAGTGCCTGAGTTGATAACCAAGTGAGTCCAGATACCTTTTTCCCCTTGCTACAAAGTACTTGCATGCTTTCTAGTTCATCTGATTTTGTTCAGTTAATTCTTAGGCACAACTGGTTGAACCTTTCTGGTAGCAGGATCACGCTCACAGAGTTAAGTATGTCAGCTCTTGCAACCATCCTGCGTCTTTTGAAAAGCAGCAAAGCTATGACTTTCTTGTGGAACTAACAAACACACCCAGCATACTTCATCCGCTTGGAGCAACGTGGATACAGGGCCTAACAACTGTTCTCCTGGTTTGTGTCCTTGTGTCTCCTTCACCTTACCCACAATTTCAGTCCACAAATCTGTTTTAGGTCCTGTTTTCCTGCTGGGGTCCCTATGATATCATAAAGAACATACAACCATGCCTTGCTTGCATGCTCTCTGTGAGCCACGGTAAGGCACAAGTTATCAAGGTCCCTCTTTCAGCCATGGTAAGGGATCCAGGGAGCTAGTTTTCTGTGCGTATTTGGGGTATGTTTACTGAAGAGAATTAGTGGAAGGTTGGGCATTAATGCTGGTCAGAAAATATTTGGCTTCAGCAATCAAGTAAATAACTTTTTTTGGGGCAGAAAGTTGAATATGTCACATTAGGAGTACTCCCAAATACCTTGCAGAAAACATGTTTTGTGTTGTCTGTGCTACTGTTCTGCCTTTAGTTTAGGGACTCCTAGTAAAATGGTCTCTTCTGTCAGGTACTACCTCTCCCTTCCCTTTTCTGTACTTCACACCAAAGGAACACTCAGGCCAAGTGGAAGTATTTGATTTGTCTGATGAATATGCTTTCTTCAGACACATTTTTTTCCACTGAAACTACCACCCCTACTTTGAGCTTAAACATGGTTTCAAGCAACTTGAAATGGTATGTTGACCTTTTGTTTTCCCTGGGGGCAAATAAATTTTCCCCTAAAACCACATGCTATCTAGACAAAGACAACTTTATTCCAATATCCCTCCAATGCCTTTTGATAGAGATTATGCTGAAGAAGGGATTTGCACTTATGCAAGCTCTCTTAGTATACAGGAACCCAAGGTAACTGCCTCATCACTCTCTTGGTAATAAAGAAATCACAGCAGAAGACAAGAACAACTCCCACACATTAAAAAAAAAAAAAAAAGAAAAGAAAATTAATATGTACCAAACTGAGAGACAGGATATTCTCAGACATGCAACAGCTTCAAGAGCCCCAGAGCCCAGCTGCAGTGGAGATGCAAGCAGAGTCTGTACCCAGCAGAACAGCAAGTGCAGCCTCTGGGGAAAGCAAAGGGTGGAAGCTGGTGACTTCTGGCACCGAGGGGAAGGCTCCTGCTCTGTCTGAAGGCCTGTAACTACGATACAGGTTCACTGCCCAAAAGGCTGAGGAGGAGTTGTTTGTGCTTTCAAGAGAAGTATCTGGGCCAACTGACCCCAAACCATGCTACAACAAAAGGAAGAAAGGATGAGTGACAGTACTGGGTGACTCCCTGTTGTGAGGGACACAGGCACCCACCTTCCAGGCTGACCTGTTGTCTACAGAAGTTTGCTGCTGGCTCGGGGCCTGGATCTGGGATGGTGTGGGGAGGCTGCCATGGCTTGTCCGACCCTCTGACTGGTACCCCCAACGTTCTTACATGTGGGCACCAGTGATGACACTGGGGCAATCTGGAGAGTGTTGAAGGTGACTATGGAGCTCTGTGGGTGACAGTCAGGGGCATGGGGGAACAAGGGTGGTTCTCCTCAGTCCTGCCAGTGAGAGGAGAGGGTGTGAGGAGGAGGAGGGCACTGGAACTGGCTGTCAAAAACTGGTTGCAGAGCTGGTCTTGGCAACAGGGTTTGGTTTTGGACCCTAGGACTCTTTTTGGAGAGCAGCATCTGCTTGGGAGGGTTGGGATCCACCCCACTGAGTGGGGAAGATGTATCTTTGGCAGGGAGATGGCTGCCTTGGCAAGGAGAAAAAAAAATGCAACTAAACTCTTTACTTAAAGGCATAAATATCTATTTAAACTAGCAAATATTACTTCTAAGACAGAAGAGAGATATTTTTTTGCAGAACAGAGGGCTGAACTAAACACCATGAAAACCAAAGTCCACCATTATTAAATCTGGCGGAAGCTCCCCGAACAGCACTGGCACATGTATGTTGTGGTGTGGCATGGAGGACCAATGTGATCTGGTGTTTCAAATGTCGGAGTCTGACGACCAGAGGAAATGTCCCTGGCTCCCATTCAGATGTTTATGCATGCAGCCCCTGGTACTGACCCTGGTGGGTGTCCTTGAGATAGGGGGACCCTTGCCTGGGGCAGGCACCTTCTCCCCAGGCGTAGGACATCTTGCCACCTGAGCGATAGGTGCCAAATCAGAATTTGTATCTATGTCCTTCTTCTCCATTGCATGGGTCCAACACCAAGGGCTTCCAACTTGACAAGAAAAAACAGGAGCAGGTAGATTAATGTACCCTCCACAGGGTATGTTTGCAGGGCGGCACCCACACCCAGCAGCCTCAGCCCTTAGCCGAAGACATCTCAACAGGCAAGGCAAACCATCTGCTTGTGCGACAGCTCCAAACAGCTGCTCTTCCTTTCAACGAAGGGCACCTGTCCCAGCCCTCCCTGGGACTCACTCACATGTCCAGCAGGCTGCAACCGGGGCACCCTGGGAGCCACCTGTCAATCGGCTGGCAGCCTTCTCTCAGTGCAGGAGGTTTCCAGCACACCACCACCCCCTCCTCGGCAGCTAAACTGGCTGTGTCCTTAATGAAGGCTGCGGCTCATTCTTGGGCAGTCAGTGCTGAACAATGGTACTTACAAATTAACATATTTGAGAAACACCAGCTGCCATGCTCGGTGTTCTTCAGCCAGCATGGCATCTCAGTTACTGCCAGGATTTCTTCTCCTTCCTGCTCTTCTAACATGGGCACACTTACTCTTTCACATAAGAGAAGTAAAATTAAAAAAAAAAACAAAAACAAACCTGAGAAAAAAAAGAGTTTACATGACAAATTATTGTTTGGTGAAATTCTGGTCTAGCAATGAAAAAGAAAAGATAATGTCACAACTGATATCTAGTATTTTGCATAATATTAATAACATAGCGTAACCCATAGCGTAATGCTATTATTACTATCAAATGTGACTAATTAGATATGTAAAACAGTTTTTCCCATCTCTAGAATGCATTTAGCTTCCTAAAATACCCTTTTTATTTAAGATCTTTAATTCTGAGTGAGAAATAGATGAAGAAGAGTTTGACAGCTAAGAGGATTGCTTGTCAGTGAAGACTGAGTAATTTTTGCAGAACTGTCGGTATGACAGAGAAGATGTCCTGCAGCTTGACTCCCCAGACTATATTTGTGCAGCGTCTAGGGGACTGAGCCCTCCTGGCTTAAGGTTTGTTACTGCCACCAAAATGCAAATATGAAGTCATTAAGCTGCATGAGCTGCTCAGGGGCAATAACCTCAGGGCCACCATTGCACAGGGGCACTGCACAAGCAGTCAGGGACACCAACACTGAAAACTATGGGCTTCATGGTTAATCATTAACAGCAGGAACCATCTCTTTTATTGTGCCTCTACTTACAGGGTCTCCCAGGGCAGGCCAGAAAACCCCTACTCGCTTTCTGTCTTGTTCAGAGATATGAAACGAGAGGGCAAATTCTAGATAAAGGAAAGGCTCAGCAGGTGTGAATTGAAATGGATCCGTTTATTTCAACAGCACTACAACAGTTAGCACCAGTAGACAGATTCTCTCATTGTCTTATCTAATTTAGCCCTGCAGGGCTTACATTATTAACAGTGTTGTTGAAATGTCTGATAACAGAGAGAATAAAGTGTGTGTATTTTAAAAATGTGTATATATGTCTAGAAAGGTGGGAGGGAAGGGGGAGGGTGGGGAAGAAGGAGACTTAACAAAAGCACCCAGGCTTCAAATTCCCTTGCCTTTTTCATTGACTTATTACTGACAACCTTTTTCTGATGCCTTTTTTTTTAAGTTACAGTAAATTTATTATGGGTGTCACCGCAACAAGTAATTGGTACGCTCTACGCACTGGGGAATGGGAAAGCAGTGGATGACTAAATTGCACTGCTGTGCATAATTGTCGTCTGGAGCAGAGCACACTGCTGGAGAGCTGCAGTGGGTCTGAAAACACCTCACTCCTTCCCCTCTCCTCCAGCCTTCTTCTAGTCCTGCTGTTTTGCGGGTGCTCCACAGTATAAAAATGAAAAGCCTCCTAAACCATGTGCCAAATGGGGCAATTGTTTCCTTGATGTGTAATGGTGATGATTAATGACTTAAACCCACTCAGCCCTTTGGATAAGCTGAGCACTGGGTATGAATTGCTGTTCCTTTCTGCAGCAGGTATGAATTCTTTCTCATTGCATCCACTAATTTTATTCAGTGGAGTTATTCACATGCTGTGGCAGAGTGAAAAATCAATAAGGATTTTTTTTTTCTTCCCTTCTGGAGTTTTGTTTTTCAGTGTGAGTTAAAGTTATCTTCCCCTAAAAGCACCACACATTGCTATCAGCTGACTCAGCCATTAATGACAGCAGCACCTGACAGAAAGTTTGCCTCAGTTTTAATCCTTTAAAGTTTTGTCAAAGGCATTCAGTGTAATGAATTACTGCAGTTTAGTATAATAAATAGGACCCTGTTTTGTATAATTCAGGGCCACACAATGCCATGCCTCATCTCCATTTCCTTTTAGTGTAGGAAAACTGTTTTATTAAATGTGAGGTAGCAAGAGATTATCTGAAATTTAACTTTACCTACCAGTCTCTTTCTGTATGAGGGTAAAGGTTCTTGTGAGGTGTCACACTGAGCCCAGCAATGTTTATGGGGTCATAAACATTGTGTTTGTGGCTTGCCTGGGCAAAAAGCACACAGCTCAGTAAGGCTGATCAGGACTGTGTCCCTGGGTTGCTACCTCTTTGGCTCCTTGCTTTTCCACTGAGGATGAAGCTTCCAGATCTTTGAAGGACATGCTGCAGGATCAGGAGATAGCCATTTAATTATTACCCTCTCTTAATTTTTCCACCATCCTGTGCAGAGCAATAGGACTTATTTTCACTTGGCACATGGAAAAAAGGAAGGACTGCTCATGGCTTCAAGTACAGACCTTTTTACATCTGCTGCACTAAGAGGAACGGATTTCAGCTTTATGCAGTACTTTTCTTTTGCACTCTTTACAAAACGATGAGTAAGTTCAGTGCAATGGCTCTAAAGGTGAAAAGCAGGCAGCCTCTGTGTATTTGATATTGTTTACACCCATTTGGGTAGTTCAGGCTGTTTTACTGAAAGGGGGAGAAAGTTGGCTGAAAAGCAGGATCCGCTTATAACAAAATCAATAATTATTTGCCTTCATTATCACTTTTGTTGCTTCCCACTGTGGAATTCTTTCCCCAGTGCTGCTGAGCTCACTACCTGGCTCCCAGCAGTGCTGTGTGCCTGCAGGAGAAAGCCTAAGCAAGACTCCTAGCCCCACTCTCCTTTCACAAGGGCAGTCTGCTTTCCAGAGCCAAAGAAAAATGATGCTTCTTCTGTTTCTTACCCAAAATCCTGCTACAATGAAGGAGTTGCACTGCCTTCTTTGTAAGGCTTAGGCCAGGCTAGACTGCTCTCTGGGCTTGGACCTGGAGATGAAGATTGCATTTCTTACCCCAGGGAGGGTCTCCAGCATCAGCTCCAGGTGCATCCCCTGAAGCTCTGCCCTGCTCTGTGGGTTGCCAGCTGAGCCAGTACCCAGTGTCACTCAGTTGGCATGCCTGCCTGGGACAAAATTAGCACACTTTAACAATGGCCTGTTCCTTTTTGTTTCCATCATGCTGAATACATCCTCCTCCTGTCCTTGGCAAAGGTACAGTTTGGTCCTCAGCAGTTCCAAGACTTCCTCCATCCTGTGAATCCTCTGTTGCTGCAGCTGCATTGAGAAGTTTTCTTGTCATCTGAAAACAGCCATTCCTGTACCCGCAATGCCAGATGTTATTGCAGATTTGGGAGCCCTTCTCACTTAGCTAGCTCCCATCTGCACCAAACCTTGCCTCTGGCTGAGCATCTCTGAAAGCCCCCATTCTGTGACACTTTTGGTGACAACCATCGCTGCCCTGAAACTTTGAGCGCAGTGTGCTGTCAAGGACGAAGAGGACACATACATTTTTCATGGGTCCAGAAACATCTCTGACAGATTCAGAAATGCCAGCAATGCCAGTAAAGCCAGCATTTTCCCCCTGGGACATGTCATGTCAATGCCTCCAGTGCCCCTCTCTGCAGAGGAGGGTCCATACTAAATTCTACAGAGTGTTTCAAAAGCCTATTAAAAACATGAATTTCAGTGAAATCCTATAGGAATTCCCTACATATATAGCTACTGGTGTGTTTGAAATGTTTCAATATGGCCCTTAAACTTGAGGGTGGATAACATCATACAATAGAATATGTGGTAGCTTTATTTTTCGTGGCTTTAATCACCACTGCTTCAAACATATTGAGCAGCATATGAGGATGATGCTCAAAACCAAGTATGGGTTAGCAAGTAACTGCACAGCTCAGAAAATTCACAAATCCTAATCCTAGTCCTTCAGCTTCCTTCTTCCCCTTGCTGTGCACTGTTCATCCCCAGATGGGAGCACGTTACAGCTCTCTACCTCCTGTTCTCTTCCTGCTATTCTCAAATAAGAGCAAAACAGCATCCCTTGTGCTTAATTAAGCTTGGCTTCCATAATGCTGAGTATGTCACATCTTTTCAGAGCGTTTATAGTTATTTACATTCATTTTAATAGAAAGAAACCTTTCAAACAAAATCAATGCAAGAAGCAGTAAAGACGTTTTGGAGAGCATGGTGTTTTTTTCTGCAGCCCACACCTCTTTCCAGCTGTGAAAGCCCTGCTGGATACTGCAAACTCTCAAAGGAGTGGTCAGTGAGGCAGTGGGAAATTCCAGAGAAAAAGGAATAAACATTTGCATCGTAAAACACAAGATGGGGAATGTTTCTCTTACATTATGTGCATTGCCCATCATCTCAGTTCATGAGACCACAGTGCAAGTATTTGGTTTTTTACTTGGAAAGGTGAGGAACTGTAAGAGGAGTGTGAGAGCACAGGTGACAGTGCTCTGCTGCAAGGGTGGTCTGCAGGTGTGACAAGTGAGAAGAGCATTTCCTGCCCCTCTCAGTATTTGATCCTGAATCTCATCTTATTCTTGATGAAAGAGGGGATTAAATAATGACAGTATAGTTTTCTTTCTTTTTTCAAAAAACAGATAGAAATTTATTTCTACTTGCCACAGACGTGAAGAAAAGCTATAAAATACAACTTGACTGTTGCTCTAAAGGTCAAAAAATGAGAAAGCAACTAAAAAGAGCCCAAGCTTTATTTTAATCTTATGTTTTTTTTCTAGCTAATTTTATTACTCTGCTGGGTCCTGCAGTTTTTAAATATCTGGGGTCAGCAGTACTCATTTGCACCAGTCAGAAGGCTATGCTACTGCTCACTCCCCTCCTTTGAGCTTTGCTCAGGAGTCAGCACTCGCAAAGATGCTCACGTCAGAGCAGAAAACAAAGAAACTTGATTCACATGCAGCCTCTGGCTCCACTCACACCAATTTGGGCACCAGGTGAGGAGAGATTTGGCAAAAAGGATGGCACAGAAGGAGTCTTGGCTCCCTGGCTTCATCTTTCCTGCTGCCACAAGAACAGGACCTTGAAGCAGTACTGATGCTGTGTGTTTTCACAGTGCAAAGATGCTGCTGTTCCTGCCAGCATCCTCAGAGGCATTTCTGCCTGTTTTTTTTTCTGAGTTCCTCTGGCTGACAGCTGATAGGGTCTCACCACACACCTCAGACTATCTCATCAGACATGATGGACTGTAGAAATGGATAAATGATGGCATACTTGAGACCATCCCTTAATTCAGGGCCATTTGTCCTTTCTCCTCACTGCAGAAGTGAGAGGAAGGGCTGAACAATCACAAGAAACAGTTGGAGACACCCTGAAAATGCAGGAAACTTTCTTCAATAGAGGTGATGCCTCCTGCCCTATCTATTAAAAATGTGCTGGGACACAAAAAGCCATCTCCCAGGCCCTGAAACTGCTCACCTGCAGAGGAGTGCCACAATCGTCTGATTTCAAACAAACTTTTGTCAGCCACCTCTGTCTTTTCTGCAACACCGTAAATATTAACAGGAGTTTCTCAGTCACACTGTTCCTTAGGTATTACTGTTTCAAAAGTAGAGCTTGCCAGCTTCTGTCACGGACCAGTGCGCATCCAGGAGCAGACTTGGTCCCAGCACAGGCTGTCAAAGTGGATCTTTTCAACAGGTCAATTTTTGACTCTGAGTCTTACAGTGGCTCAGACAAGCAAATTTCCTGTGGTAACTATTAATTGCTGTTTAGTTTTGCATTTTGGTGCAGCTCTTAGATGTCAGTGTCCACCACAGCTGTTGGAGCTGGTTGTTGGACTGAGTACTGACTGAGGAAGTTCTGTCTGTGCAGCATGGACCGCTGTTTTATTCTTCTGCAAATAAAGTAGGACCTAGCCTAATCAGCAAAAATCATCGAGTAGACACCTTCCCCTCCCAGACTTACGGCATTCACTTTAAAGTCCTTAAAATTGCAAAGGTTTGTTCTATCTCCTTGTAAATTCCCATGCCTCAGTAGATGCTCAGGTTTCCCTCACACTGGGAAGGTCTAGGATTAATTGTTTTAGTTTGCAAGCAGAGAGTCAGACTGCCACCTTGTCACCCGGTGTGGTTTATCTGTAAGGCTGCAGCTTTCCTAGGGGTCTGCATGACTCCTCACAGTCTGGAAGAACAGTGCACAGAGGTACAACACTCCAGCACCAGCCTTAGAGGGTACTGACCATTCTCCTGCTGAAGTCAGTGCAATTTTTGTGCCTATATAGACATTACATTTATATTTAGATCTGTTAGCCTTGTCTTCTGCTCTCTGCTTGAGAGGAATGTATGTGTTTATGTGCATATGCCCAGGTATATGTATGCTTTTAAACTTGCTGGGTCTGTCTAGACACAAGGCTGGGCAGCTCTAGCCCTTTCCACTTCTCACCCAAGAAGCTGGAGTCAGTAGACTATAATCTCACCCCTGCACCTGAAAACCTACCTATGGAAAATCTGAACTGTCGAGGCCAATCTCAGGCACCCCTCAGAACTTGTGCAGCAAGTGCATGCTGGGGGGCAATATCAAAGCACAACACTTCAAAACAAGGAATTAATCTCTCTCTCACATCAATTATCATTAAGATTTCACATTTGGTTTTGTTTCTTTTTTTCCTTAACTCTAAAAATAAGCCATGGAGACTAACACACAGCTTCTGGGTCCTGCTTCATCCCTTTTCACGATGCCTAAGGATTTTCTGCACATTCATTGAAATAGCAACTCTGAATAATGATACTGACTTTATATACACAAAACAAGCAACAGAACAAAAAGTATTTCACAGGCTTTGCTTGGCTATGCAAAACAGATAAAAAAGAGCCAGTTATCCATACAATTTGCCTAAAAGTTTCACTCATAATGCAAGCACCCTGCTGCAATGGAAAGCTCCAGACAGTAGCATTTTTCCTAGAACTTCAGCAGTTCTCATTTCTGGGTGGCAGCAAGTAAACTTTAGTGAAAACAAGAAGGGATATTTTCCTTTTGTGGTTGTTTTGAGATTAGTGGATAGTATTTCAGTATTTTCACTCCAGTACGTCTCAATTTTTTGCCTAACCACCTCATTATAATTTCCTTCTTTTTACTGGCAAGCGTGAAGCAGCAACCTGCAAGAAAATATGTCCAGTCTCAAGCTGTTTGTAATCCATATCACATTTTAAAAGATAATCAAGAATTTTGGAGACAAGAAATGGGTTTGTGATTAATCTCTATGATTTTAATAGGCCAAAATTACACCTGCAGATGAAAAACCTGTTAGGAACTAGGGTGCTTGAGACGAGGATCTGTATTTCACAGTGTGGGTTCCATTTTGACGTTTTAAATATTCTTACACTGGCTTATGTGAGTGAAAGAGTAAGTTCCTTGGACAAGTAAAATGATACAGATGATTTAGTTTATTTTTTTACAAGATGAGTTGCCCATGTGTGTTCTCTGTTTCCTTGGACACTGGAGATTTTATGCCACAGTTCATTCACAAATACATTTTCTATTCCATTACAGCACCTGGAATACGAATGAAAAATCCTCAGAAATTGTTAAGACATAAACAAGACTGCAGGTGTAATCTCAAGCAGGAACCTCCTAGACAGTGTCAGATAAAAGTGGGCAGGGAAAGCAGAAAGTTCATCATCTGCATAGGCATCTCAGTAGTGCTCTCTCTTGTTTTTCTAAACAGGTAGAACTTGCATGGGAATATTGTTTTTCCTTCACCATTCTGAAGCTGCACTTGTTTTCGCTTCTGGCATCCACCTGACTGACAGCTCAAATTATAATGAATTACATAATTTGCACAGTTTGGATTAAAGGCCATTTAATTAATTTCAACTTATGAAGCAGTTCACACACTTTCCATTCACTCGCACGATTATCCAATTTCTGAATCTTTGCCTAGCATTTTCTAAGTCTTTTGCAAGTCATTAATATTTCCCCAAAAATGGACAGATCACTGACTAATTCCAAGGTAGCTGATACAGCAAACAAACAAAGCTGGTTTAAACAGTCTTACAAAATTTCACCAAATAATGAGGCTTGCTTAGTCTGGATGAAAGGGTAGGGAAGACCTAGAAAAACCTAGTGAATACTTTCCAAAGACTTCTTCCATCTTTAAGTGGTGGTTTCTTTATGTTTGGTAAACATACATGGACTTCTCCCATGAATTTGTTGAGTTATTTTGAAAATCCAAACAATTTTTATAATTTCCAGACCCTTGCAGCAAGAAGTAATACAAATTAATTGGATGTTTTGTGAAGAGACACCTTCCTGTGCTCCTCTGGAACCTACCTATGTTTATTTAAGTAAATATCTTCAAGGTTTTGTGTTGGAAGTGCCCATGAAAACCAGTCGACTCCTTCAAGTCACTCGAGATTTTACAGACCCTTGAGTTCTGCTCCTTTCCAAACTAAAGTGTCTTAAATTGTTGGAATTTTATGGTAGGAAGGCTGTTCTCTAGTTTCACAAATCTTGCCATTCTTCTCTGTAACTTCTCAATTCCTTGACTCTTTCTAGGCTGGCTCAACACAAATGCAGTGTCCAAGATGCAGATACATCATAGATACACATACAGTTGCATAATGACATTCCCTGTTTAGTCTTTTACCATTTGCTGAACAACTTGGTTCTTCCTTCACTTTTCTGACCATTGCTGAAAACTGAGTTGATGTTCATGCTGGATGCGCCTCACCTTCTACAAGCCTTTTCCTTTTCCTGTTGCCAAAAAAAGAGGAGACACAGCTCTTAATTTAACTGCCTCACTTCAGTCTCTAAATTCATGTAATGAAGTAGGTATTTCAACCTTGCCTGAGAGAAACCACAAAGAGAATTTTAGGCAGAATATAGCAGAATGACATTATTTACTTTAAAATCCTGGCAAGGCACTGAGTATTTTGTGCTGTTCTCTGAACACTTTTGTCTTCTCTTTCAACTGCTAGTTCAAATGCACAAAGCTTTCTCTTCACCTCTTTACATTTTTGACTTCCTTCAGAGGGAGGGGAACGTGTGTGAGCTGGGGGGTGCCAAGGCTCTTCACTGGTCACTGAATGGGAAACGCAAAATGCCACTACAGGTGACACAGGATTAAACTGCGGTGCTGAGGTACATCTTATCTCCTTTTCCACATCACTGATGGTTTGGTGCTTGGTGTCAACATTTTCACTGAGAGTCCACCATTGACACCTGCATATCCCTTAAGCCATGTGAGGATTTCACTGACACAGGGGGATATGCCCTGGGATACAATTTGGCAGATTTAGAGACACTTTGCAATGGCAACATCTGACCAATGTGGGCAAAGGCCAGTGTGAATCAAGCCATCGTAGCAAAAGGCCCTGGTAAGGTTCCCAGCTGGATTCCCAGACACGTTCTCGCCCACGAGGTAGGAAGGTGGGCTGGGAAGGACCTACCACCCACTAGGGCAGGTCTCTTGTTTCCAAAAGGCATCAAGTCTTGGAACAGCTCATGGGGCAGTAATATCCTAGAAACTGCTTTAGAAATCACTTTGTAACCAGGCTTGCAAACTTTATTTTGTAAGTTATAACACAGGAGTAGTCCAAACAAGGATGATGGCCCCTGCTGCCTTAGGAGAACACAGGCTTGTGGTTGGAAAGGGCTCCTGTGCTGGGAAGCCTGTTTAAAGGCAGGATCATTAACTCCAGTTCCCTCCCAGGAGAGTGGCTTACTTCATGACTAATGCTCAGCACAGTTAAGTGCCACAGCTAGCATTCTTGGCAAAGCAACATACGGTGTTTTCAAGCATTGTAGAAGTTTCATTGCACGTTTCCCACTCTGTTACCTTGTGACACTTCAGGGCACCTCTTTGCTCTGTTTATCGTTGCTGTGCTAGTCCTTTTTACCTTTGTTTTCAAATGTTCATTATTTACAGTATTGGTTGTAGAAATTCATTATACAAAGATAGGTAATACCTGTGTATGCACCATTTTGGGGGTTTCTTGTACTTGAGACTCCAAACTATAACAAAGATTTTTGATGCCAGACTCTGCCACTACTTTCCACAATACTGTGCATGCAACTCATGAGTTGAGAACTCTGTGCAAAGCACTGAGACCTTCGTTTTACGCCAAGTAGAAATGCAATACACGTTTTGACTGCTTGGCATGTGTCCTTTGGAACAACAGCATTTTCATTTGCATAAGTAGTCTTTACATAAATAACCATTATTCAGAAGCAGGCAGAAAGATACATACACACACTGAGCAACAAACTCCAGCCACACCAGGAGGGCTTAACAGTTAGTACGGTATGTTTATTCAGGGAACCACACTTGTAGTCTCTGGAAAAGCCACTGTGATATTTGCTGCAGAGTCTAATGAGTCAGTCCCAGAACAATCCTTGTGAGTCATCAGTTTCCATTTGCACAAACATGGTGTTAAATGAAATGAGAGAGAGGCAGATAATCTGTTTATATTCACAGGACTGATGCTAGAGTGAAATGCAGTGCTTCAGAGAAGGACTACAGTGAGGCAAACTGCACTAGCCTGGACTGCTGTGAATGGAGATGGACTCACCAAGGAAGCCAGTTGGCTGTAACGTTAGTTCTCTTCACAAATCTGTGCCCCATTTATTTCTTGAGCATATACTGACGAACAAGAAGGAGTCTTTTTTTGCTGGGGTCTTCCTGAATGTACTAAACTTTCATCCTCAGAACATTTAAGAGAACAGCTTGTCATACAAACCAAACAGGAGCCTATGATAGCAGTACTAATGTTAATAGGCATGCTGCCCTGGGGAAAATGAGGACCATTGTTTTTTCAAGAGTATGTGGCCATATCATTGAAAAATAAGGCACAATAAGAAATTTGGCATGAAAAAATGTAAATATATGTAGGGCACTCCCCTCTGCTGTAAGCTGGCTGCTCCATCCTGGTTCAGCAGCATCCCCCAGCTCACAGCAGCAGCATGGCATCTCATGTGCAGGAACGCTGGCATTGCCTTTACTTCACTGTTCCTGCTGCCTGCAGAGACCGTTTCACAGAGGGGGGCCAGAACTGAGGCATCCTTTTGCCCCAGAAATTGTCAAGCTGCTGAAATTGTCCCAGGATGGTGCCACTACCAGTCATAATGCACAGAGACCCTGAGTCTGATTACATTTAGGTGGGATGAGACCTATCCGATAGCAAGCAGAAAGCAAAACTGGCCCAGCATAACTTTGACCCCTGGCTTTTGCAGCATGCATCCTGGATATCAAATCCAGGAGCCTCATGACCTTAGGAAAATCAGGACAGTGACTGTCTAAGTCCTGACTGCCATGGCATATAAGGAGCTGGGGTTCCTCTCTAACCTCTGTAGGGGTCTGTCTGGCTGTTGTAGTTATAAAAGGCCACCAGTCTTTTGTTAAAACACCTCGTGGGCTGAGGTAAGGACTGGGAGGGTTTTCACACACCACTTATGGTTACGGTCAAGAAAACAACACAATGTGGGAAAACAAACAAAAAATTTAATTTATTAACTATTGTGGTGGGTTGGCCCTTGGTGGGGGGCCAAACCACACACACCCGCTCACACAGTCCCTGCCCCCACCCAATCATAGGGGAGAGAATTAAAGAGATAAATGGCAAAGAGGACTCGTGGGTTGAGATAAAGACAATTTAATAACTAAACTACAATAATATTGGAAATAATACTATATACAAATATGCAATGTGATACACAGTAATTCTGCCCCTCCCCACCCGATGATCAAAGGCCCAGCCCACTCCCGGCCAATAACCCTGGAGGATGGAGGGAATGGGTGATACACAATGATACTGCCCCCCCCCAGCTGTTCATTAGCTGTTGCCAGCAGAAACCCAACGATACTGCCCCCCCCAGCTGTTCATTAGAACCCCAGAAACCGCACTCACAATTTCCCCAAAAGGGGGGGGGAAGAGTAAAGGGGGGGGGGGGTGCGCCGCTCCCGGAGGCACTCACGGAACGGAGATAACAGCCCAAGCGTCCCAGGCCGAGAGCTGACCGAATCAGGGAAAAAAAAACCAGCTAATGATCTCCCTGGAGAGGGAGGATCCCGGAGGCACTCACGGAACGGAGATCGGAGATAACAAGCGTCCCGGGCCGAGAGCTAATGGCGTCCGTTGGGGGGGGAAGAAAAACAAGGCCTTGGGAGAGCGAATGCAGGGAGCCCAAGGGAAGTGAAAAAGCCAGCTCTCCCGGAAGGGTTCTCACCTATATACTGGGTATGACGTGCATGGGATGGAATAATTGGTCAGTCTGCTTCTCAATCTTGACCTAAAAGCAAATCCCAAGCTAGAAGCCGGACTGTCTCTTTGCCCCCTCCCTCTGTCTATGGGGAGAAGAGAGACCGAATGTATTTGTCCTTGAGGGTATCCTAGCAATAACTATAAATGTTCTCTTCGTATCAGCTTTTCTCCTGAGCAGGAATTCAAAACATAGCTTCTTGCTAGCTATTTATGAAGAGAAGGGAGGAAAGGGAAAAAAAAATTAGCTCCCCTCTGCTTAACCCACTACAACTATTTACGATCAAAAGCAAAGTAAGATAATGAGAGAAAGAACTACCTCTCAGAAAGGCACCTCTTCCCCACCCCTGCCTTCTTCCCAGGCCCAAAGGCTTTGTTCCTAGTTTCTGTACCTGTTCCCCCCCTGTGGCAGTGCAGAGGGGCAGGGAACGGGGGGTGCAGTCAGTCCATCCCATGTTGTCCCTGCCACTCCTTCCTCCTCAGAGGAGGGCTCCTCACAGTCTTTCCCTGCTCCAGTGTGGGGTCCCTTCTCACGGGAGAGTCCTTCTCAAAATTGCTCCAACATGAGTCCTTCCCACACAGGGTCACAGTCCTCTGACAACTGCTCAGTTCCGGCATGGGTTTTTTCCTGAAAATTCACAGGCTCCTTCCAGCACAGCTACTTCAGCTTCTCACAGTCTCCATGCTGCAGGGGCATCAATGCTTGGGGTGCCTCCTTCCTCTTGTCTCTCTTCTCTGACCGGACTGTCTGCGTTGTGGTCTCTCTCAGATCCCGCTTCTCTCTCCGCTGCAGGTTCTTTCATTGACTCCTGAGAAAACCGACTGTTGGGTGAGCCACGGTGGAGGCCTGGGCTACGGCAGGTTGGTTGGCTTACAGGAGAAGCCAGGCAGGCAGTTGGATGGCTGGGCCAGTCCACTCAGGCCTGGCTGTGCCCGGGGCTGCACCAACCCCCATCTTGTATGCCCCCTCTTAAATATGTTACTTAAAGAGGCGCTGATTGCCTCAGCCCTGGGCAGGGGTGGATCCAGCCTGGAACTGGGGGAACTTCCAGTCGTTTCTCACAGGGGCCGGGTCAGCGGTACTCCTTACCTGCCCCACCCCCTCCCCTCCCTGGCTACTGAACCCTTATCAGTCACTTGCAGGAGCCATGACTGCAGCCCCTCCCTTGCTGCCAGCAGAGCTGGAGTCAGGGGAAACCTTTAGCAGCTACTTACAGGAGCCATTCCTGTGGCCTCTCCCTGCTACCAAACAAACCCACCACACACACGCAGCCCTTGCCCCAACCCCAGAGAAGTCCTGGTGGTTTTCACACCCTCTTCTAATGACTTTTAAATCTCTCAGGATAAACTAATGCAAGCAAACACTCACATTTGAGCTACACTCATAGCAGCAGCAGTGAGTTTAGCAGAGGTGGTAATGGACTCCAGAGTGTAGGTAGTTCTTTTGTTGATCCTCCTGGTCAAAAGGAAGGGGTTTGTATGGGCCAGCTGAATCTGGTGAGTCATCAAATGGTTACAGGAATGGTGCCACAGCGAGGGGTTTGGCTGCTTAGACCACGGGACTTGCTTTGAGAAACCTGTCTACTGGGGGCTTATGGGGTCCATCTGTTGGAGAAGGGGAAGAGCATCTTTGGTCACAGGCTTGCCAAACTGGTGAAGAGGGCTTTAAACTAAAGTTGCTGGGGAAAAAGAACCTCCATCCATTCTACTCCTACCAGTTTGATGCCAGCAATAGATGCCCAGAGTCTGGGGAAGGACTACAGGTCAGCAGCAGAGTACCTGCAGAGCAGCACAAAGGAGTTCCAGACAGTAAATCGGCTTTATCTGGACACCTTAAGTGCCCCTATGCAAAGGGACATTGCATGGGGAACAAACAAAAGATGTTAGACACCTGCGCGTGCCTGCAGAGCTATGATCTCATTGGCACAATGGAGACATGGTGGGATGGTTCTTATGACTGGAATGGTGGAATGGAGGCATACAGGCTTTTTAGAAAGGACAGGGAAGGGAGATGAGGAGTGGGTGTCTCTCATCATATTAACAACCAGCTGCAGTGCATGGAGCTCCGCCTCAGGACAGAGACACAGACGGTGGCATTGAGTGCACCCTCAGCAAGTTTGCCAATAACACCAAGCTGTGTGGTGCAGTTGACGCGCTGGAGGGAAGGGATGCTATCCAGAGGGACCTGGACAGGCTGGACAGGTGGGCCTGTGTGAACTTCATGAAGTTCAACAAGGCCAAGTGCAAAGTCCTGCACATGGGTTGAGGCAATCCCAAGCACAAATACAGGCTGGGCGGAGAATGGATTGAGAGCAGTCCTGAAGAGAAGGACTTGGGGGTGTGGTTGATGAGAACCTGAACATGACCTAGCAATGTTGCAGGTCTGTTGGGGCGAGTCCAGAGGAGGGCCATGAAGATACCAGAGGGCTGGAGCACCTCCCATTTGAGGACAGGCTGAGAGAGTTGGGGTTGTTCAGCCTGGAGAAGGAAGGCTCCAGGGAGACCTTACAGAGGCCTTCCAGTACCTGAAGGGGGCCTATAGAAAAGCTGGGGAGGCACCCTTGATCAGAGAGTGTAGTGACAGGATGAGGAGTAATGGTTTTAAGCTGAACGAGGGTAGATTTAGGTTGGATATTAGGAAGAATTTTTTCCTGTGAGGATGGTGAGGCACTGGAACCAGTTGCCCAGAGAAGCTGTGGATGCCCCATCCCTGGAGGTGTTCAAGCCCAGGCTGGATGAGGCTTTGAGCAACCTGGTCTACTGGGAGACGTCCCTGCCCATGGCAGGGGCATTGGAACTCAATGATCTTTAGGGTCCCTTCCAACCCAAACCAGTCTATGATTCTATGATTAAAAAAAAAAAATGTTGTAATATGTCACCCAAGTCATATATTCACTTCTACAAATGGATCCATTTCCAATGGAGAACAACTGAAGAGTAAATCATAGTCAACTAAATCAAATGGAATCAAATGCAGTAAGACAGTGCTATTGCTGGTCCAAAGTCAAACTGACCTGTAACTTTTAACTGCTCAAAAAACCCCGTACAAGCTTGTTTCATTCACACTGCTACCCTTCTTTCCAACAGCAACTTTTGTTAAATTTTCAAATACAGATTGCTTAGTCACTGCAGTGTGAATTTCTAAAGTTTACGTTTTTTTCTTGATTTATGTCCGTGTTTGCAATTAATTGAGGGTTAAACAAAAGACCTACCTCATAATTTGTGTTTGGTGTGGGCTGTGTCAGATCCCCACAGAAAAATAAAAGCTAAATAATTTATTTTACTGTAAGCTGATATGAACAAGTCCAGTAACTTGTTTGTGTTCCCTGATACTTGACCAAAGTTCATTTTCTGCTCAGGCAACACTTTATGTTAACTGCTTGCTTCACACACTAGATAAGCTTGGCAAACAATGTGATATGATCAAAGCAAAGTAAATTGGGCAATGGTGCTTGTCGATGCATATTCTATCTGATAAACATATGTCTCTACTTGTGCAAAGCTCATTTTCTGCAAAGTTGAGCTTCGTAGCGTAATGGTACTTCATTTTTCCACCTCACAGACACAGGACTTTCTTCTGTCCCACCTTTTATATGTCTAAATAAGGAATGCATATGTGATGTAAACAAAATCAGGAATCTGGTCAAGAACATCTTAATCTGGACCAGATGGTGACCCCTGTTTTGGCTTCAGAGAAGGAAACTTAGAGTAGCAGGTCTGCAGGGAGCACACCAGGTCCAGCTTACTCTGGAGCGCACTTCTGGGAAGGATTAGCTGTAAAAAATGTATCACAAATGTATCTATGGTTTACTAAATATCACATGTTGCAATAATAACCTGTAATAATAATAATACCATCATAATAATAACAATACCACATTAATAATAGTGATATCACACTAATAATAATACCACATAATGATAGCAATACCACATAAATAACAGATGTTGGAAAAAATCAGTACAAAACTGGCTCCCCATGAAAAAAGAACTGACACTGACAAAATGTGTAACACATGTTTGCACACACACATTCACCCCTTGCTGGCTTTCCTTGGCTGCTCTGTTTTAACACATTCAACGCATGTTTTTTATTGTCAAAGTCAACAGTTCTGTGGAGCATGGGTTACTACAAGATCCCTCCTGTGAGTCTCCTAAATGTTTTTTTTTCTTCTGCCATCTGTTTTCCAATGTGGTCCAGGCCATACTCAGCAACCTCTACACTGTATTAGAAAAAGTCCTTTTCTGGGTGGAAATGTAGGAAAACACATACTTAAATCTAAACAGTAAATATGTGCTTATGATTTTATCTTGTGGCAAGTTTTCATGGTTTCCTCATTAGCTGGAGATGTTTCTTTTGTTGGAAAATTAGTTTTTGATTCTTTTCTTTTTCTATGCAAAACAAATACATCTAGTGATGAGTAAATATGCAGCCACTCTGGATAAGCCCATGTTCCTGACAGCTGTAAGCCTCTTCAGAACACATACAGGCTAGACTTCAGGGCAGTACCTACAAACTTCCTCTCACAGGGACCATCTGTGAAGCTCTCAGAGGTAAGCTGTGTGCTGCCAGACCTCTGTCAGCTACCTAGTCGAAACCTCTGGGCACAGCAAATAGGCAGCACCCATTTACAACTTTAGGACCTTGAAATTTCAGAACTGATGACTTCTTTCTTCCTCTGTGACTTTTTCCTGCAGTGGACAGTACTTTGCCTGTATTGACACTGGAAAGGGTATTAAAAGTATATGGGAAACACAGTCTGTACGTCTTCTTTTTTTAAGTAAGTCTTAATTTGGTCACCCTTCATTCTCAAAGAGACATTTCACCACAGTCTGGAACTGCACAGGGATCTGTAACAGGTGATTTTTTTTCTGTACCACTGTAGGCTTGTTTGTGTGTCATTTCAAAGGTATATAATGAAAATGCCTTTCTAAAGAGACGACAACAGTCAGCCCTTAGAAATGTTGCAAGACTGAAATCTCAATGCAGTTACACTCTCAGCAACTGCAAATTAGTTGGCAAGTATTTTCAGATTAATTTTAAAGTGTCTTCCCATTAGGAACAGGACAGAACAATATGCTGCTTTGCATTTAGGTCTAAGTATCTGAAGGAAAACTTCATTTATTTTTATGTTGTCTTCTCTGAGAAATGGGAAATCTACATACTTTCTATGACAAAGAAAGTGAAATTTTCTAACGAGAAACAGTAATATACAAAATAATGAAATAAATTACCATACCAATATACATTTGCATTTGCAAATATTTTTCATTTCAAATTGCTTTACAAATCCGAGCTTTTGCTCAGCCTTAGTCTTTGTATCAGCATGTCTAAAGCTCAGGCACATACTTCCAAAAAGGTCCCATGAATTTATTTGCACAGAAGATGCAAAATCACAGGTATCTGTAGTCAGCACTGAAATCACAACTGTATAAGGACAAGCCTGTTATGAAAAGGAAGGGATGATTATTATTGTTGTTGTTATTGTGGTTATGTTATTATTTGTCAAAGTCATGTTTTGCAAACACTTTCCACCTATTACTTGTGTCAAAGAATCTGTTGCAGTAAAACCACAAAACAGCCATCACAGACCCCGTGGGAGTTGGATCAGGCCTTCCTGATATATTCACCTGTGCAACAACATTTGAGGAAGACTTGAATAGCCATGACTCTTTTTTTGTCTCATTGACACTGCATCTGCCTGTAATTATCAGCTCTCTTTGTGGCTGCAGTCTCTCCCTTACAGAGCTAATATTAAACTAGCTCTAAATTACCCTGAGAAGTTAGTGTAACACCTCAGGCTGCAGCAGCTGAATCTTTAAATAGGATTTCTGGCAGATCTGTGCTTGCCTGAGACACATCCTGCTGCAGCTGCACTGCTGTAGGTAGCAGAGCCCTTAATTGTATGACTGCTAACCCATTGCTACCAGACCAACTTTGTAGAAGTTGACAGGACAGCATCAGCCAGAAAAAGGTGTTGATTAAATCAGAGTCCATTGTGTGCAGGAAAAGCATCCTCCTCCTGGCAAGACTTGCAGTGTAGACCAGCTCTAACAAGTAGGGACCCCATCCTTGCTAGCATCTCTGCTCACTGCTGCAGTGCAGACAAAAGTAAGAGGAAAAACATTGAGCTAAAACTGCTGGCATCTGTCTTTCTCCTTGTTTGTCCAGCTGAGGAGATCTGAAAACATCTCATCAGCAAAGATCCTCTGAACAATCAAGGAAAATTTGAACAGGGTCTAATTTAAAGAATTCCTATTATAACTACACACTTGACTATTTTTTATTATTTTGTACCCACAAAACGATGTATTGGAAGTATATGAGGGTATTGACAAGTTTACCCATTTGGAGAACAGTATTTCCCAGAAAAAACAAAGCTTAAAAGGCACCAGATGGTAAAATAAAAGCTAAATCTTCTGTTAAAGAGATCAATAAATTGTGTTAAAAAGATGCCATTCATAGGAGAAGTTCCATGATGCAGAGGACAACAATGGAGTCCTTTTCTGCAAACATCTGCTAGATGCATTGGTCTCTAAGGGGATACCTGGTAAGCACATGCACTTAGCATGTCTGCAGTCCATTCATCAGCTTTGGTAGCTATTTTGGGCCTTGCAGGGGGGCAGCCATGTATCTCCAGGTGGTCACCACCCCAAGCACAGATTCTCACTACAACCCTGACACTGCAGCACTTCAGCAGACTCTGGGGGCAACTTTTGGATTTGCCCTGGCATGAGCTTCCAGGCAGTGGTGAGCACTCTGCTCATGGTGGTCATCCCTCTCAGCTAGCCCCTCCGAAGCTCATTCATTACCACCAACGGCTTTGCCACACGCAAGAGCAGAGGGCAAGTCTTGTCCTCTCTTATGAACTGCCTAACATGACCCTAATATTATTGTCCTGTTGGGACAGTAACTTCTGTTGTTGACTCATTTAATGAATTTAACATTTCAGTGTATATTTAAATTTATTTTAGTGTATTTTTAAACTGCAACTGTAAAAAAAAAAAGAAAAATAGAAAACAGAGGTCCATTTAGATAATCTGAGCTGCTGCTCAAGCATTGTGATATTTGATGTATTTTAGAGCAGACATTATAGTGCCACACTGATTTTGTCTATATACTGTGGAAGAAAAACTAAGTGTACTAATATTCATCTTTAAGAGAAGTTTCTGGAAGACATTTAATATGTTGACAAAAGCCAAGAAAATGATAATGCCCTCAAGACTAATGAGAGAGACGCCTTGGAGAGCAGAATTTAATGTTGCTCTTCCTGATTCACACTGGACTAATCCAGGTATTACATTCCTACTTTTACACAGACAGAACTTTAAAATGTATTTAGAAATCAAACTTTTGCTGATACCAGCAAGAGTTAGAGGCCTGTACATTTATGGATTGTGCATAAAACTTTCATAAGGTGAAAATGCAATCTGTTGGTCCAATTCAACATTAGATTATTTGATGAATTTCTGTCAATATTAGATTGCTTCTTATTTTTATTTTCCCAAAGAGACCTAGGAGGTTTTTCAGCTTTATTTTTTCACATTCTTCTTTATGTTCGATTGTATTTTTTTCAAAAGATAAACACGGTTATGCTCTGGTCTGCTAATAATTTAGGCAATTATGAAAGTAACAGTAGTTAAGCCTCCTAATTCCATACGCACCAAGAGTTCTTACTGGCTGGTTCATGGCAATGTTACGAATACTTTTGGAGTGCACAGTGTTCTGGAGCAGTTCTGCAAGCAATGCACAAAATCTGTAATACTGATCCATCTCTGGCTTTTAGACAGCTGTCTTTTGCTCAGTCATTTCAAATGAAAATGTAACATTAACTGCTTTAAACCAGCTTTTAATTATAGCCACTAAAATTGCTGGTGCAAATGCAGGGAAATTTATCGGTATTGCCATTACTAGTCTTTATAATCAGGGGAACATCTACTTCAGTTCAAATGCAGAGCATCTGGCTTTGGAACAAAAGAGCCTGAGTTGGTTGTATCCTCCACAGTTCAGGTTTGGGTAGAAATGACATCTATGATTTAGCTCCAGATTGCCACAGCCTTTCAAAAGATTTGTAAATGGCAATATGCCCAAACCCACTTAAAAAATGTATTTCTGTACTTGATAAAGATATTGGTTGTTTAAGAAAAAGAATTTTGACTTTCATACACTCGTAGCATGGCATGGCATATATGAGACTCGGTGGGTGTTGTCTCCATTTTGTGAGTAAGCAGGGAATACTTGAAGTGAAGTATAAAATTTTACTTAGCTCTTAATAACTATAATAAAAGGTATTTGAATTTACTTATGTCTTACTTTCAGTAGCAGGACAGTTCTATAAAATAATGTAACACACTGAAATGTCTATAATTCACACATAGGTTTGCAAAGACAGACATTACTTCCATGATATAGGTGCACGCACAGATACTGGGAAGAAGGACACATTCTAAAACTCTAGATAAATACTGAGAGTTTGGTGCAAAAACCTGACAAAAAGGGCAGTTTAACAGTCCATTTTTTGAGTGCTTTGTGCCTACTTTCACAATCTTGTAGAGAAAATATGTCTGAACATTCAGGGCATCCATCTCTAGGCACTCAGCTGTCACATTGCTGCACCAGCTGTGTGCCGGGTTGTCCCAGGACAGCACGTGGGAACAGCACAGACAGCGTTCATGCCTCCCAGTCAGTTCATGCGCAGACTGTCAGAATGAACATGTCTGCAGGACTGGAGCATGAGACAAAACAGCATTTATTGACAGAAAACAGGTAGGTTTGAAGCTTTTTGGTGAGCTCTGACAGCAGCTGCTATCTCAGGTGCTTCCCACAGAAAGCTTTCCACACTTGAGGAGGAATGCTTAGAACACCCTGAGCTGCGAGCATCACGTAAGGCAGTTATAACACAGGGCTGGGGTTTGGCCATCCAGTACAATTTTGTATCACATTTACTTGCAGATGCTGTCTTTTATGCAACATCTTTTTGGTCAGCTGGATGCTGTCTCAGAAGAAGTGAGCATTGAGAAAGATAGCCTGATTCACTAACAAGCACACTGTGATTGAAACCTCCAAAATTTTGGTGTTATGAATAAAAAGCATTTGGAGATGACTGTGGTTTGGATTAGTTCCTGTGTGTTAGGTCCCAGGAGCTGCACTGGTGTTACACAAGCATCTACAGATGACCTTGCTGCTCTTCTTTCCTCTAATTGCTGATCTTGACCCAAGCAGTTATCTTTTTCTTACCTTGCTCCTCTGGGATCTTTATAGAGATTATTTCAATCTTTCTGGCACATCAGACATAGTAATATAAGGAAAGCACTTTGATATTGTACAATAAAGAGAGAAAAGACAGAACTGTTAAACAGGGAATAGTAGCTAAACTTATTTTCAGGAGTTATAAACCAGAACATGCATACGTATCAGCAGGTTTCCACAAGAATGTGCCTTGAGGCTAGTAATCAGTGCTCCAATGGAGACTGTGTAACATATTCCTGAGTACTTTGGAATGTGAGCCCACAAATATTTGTTTTCTGGAGGACCTACTCAACCATTTCAAGTTATCTATACACTTACCTGGTTATGGGATTGGGTACTTGAACTAGGATTTAATTCTGATGGAGACTGCATGTGACAAGACACAGCAGACAGGTACAGGCTCAGTCTGGATGGGTGTCTCTGCTGCCACCAAGCAGCTCCTAATTCCTGCAGGAAATAGTGGCAGGGCACTGTCAGTATCTGCTGGTTCATCCACCCAAGTAAAATCTCATCTGATTAAAGCAAAGCTATGTAAAATCTGTATGAAATGAAAGGGTTAAAATACATTTTGGTCACTTTTCATCTGGCTATTTCTAACTTGTGACATGACAGTAAGAGCAAGATTTGAAAGGTCCAGCATTTTGTTTTGGCTTCATGGCTGTGGACACACCACTGTGCCTGTCCCTTTACCCTGTATTAGTGCAAACATGACAGCAGCAACTGCGATGTGAAAAATAACCTGGCAGTCAGATGCTCGGATCACATGGATAGCACCCAAAAAGAGACTGAGGGCAGGATGAAAAGCAGAACCACACATGCTGCTCTGTAGGTAGATGATGTTCCCCATGGGTGTAACTCCTCAAGCCAGATCCCCATCAAACTCAGTTGTTTCTAGGTGTGTGGCCTCCTACATCTCCAAACAAGCTTCTTCCCCAGCTGTGTGCCCTGAGCTCACAGCTGGGGAAATGGAAGACACACCATGTCAGCTCTTTGCCACTTGGGACACGGGTGCTTTGGGAAAATCCTTCTGGGTCCTTTTAGCTGACTTCGGGAGAAGACACAAAGTGGCCTTAAGGCATAGCAGGATCTATGCATTACCAGAGATTCAGCATTGTCAGAGAGTCAGTGTGCCTAATCACATGCTCATGTGCCATGAGTTATCCCCAGTTCCTAGCCAGTGGTACACTCCTTTGAGTGCTCAGTGTGTTGCTGAGACAGAAAAACACCAGCAAGCAAACAAACAAAAATACCAAAAGGTCAGCAGAAGTCTAGTCAAAAAAAAGACAATTCCTCTTATGCATAGCAGGGATTAGACAACTCATAGTACCTTGTCATTGATTATCCTCAGTGCCATAGGATACAATTGGGATACTAAAGGTTCTCAATACGGTGGCACATCCTGATAGTGTCATCTGACTTGCAGGAATGGTCAGGATCCAGATTTGCTCTCCCTAAAAGAAAACATAATTAATGGGAATAGCTCTTGAAAAGTGCCAGAAAGGGAAGAATGGAAGAGAGACAGCGTATCAGTCCCAAGGAGAATGTTGAGCTTGAGGGATGTTTTCCAGATTTATCATGTACCAATCTAGAATGTGCTGCTAAATGTATTATTATATACTCAGGGGTTTAACACCTCTCTCAATATAGATTCAGATCAATATCTGTAAAGGCTGTCAATCTGTATTTTGTTTTGTTTGGGTAGTAACTACCACTGGTTTATTTATAGGGCATTGACAGTGCGTCTCCATCCTTTACCGACATATGCCTTTTAACAAGAGAAAAGCCCTGTCATCCTACAGCTCATTGTGGGTTCCTGGTCCTGTGGGTACTGAAATGACCACTCAGCCAGAAGGCATGCAGGAGAGCGGCAGGTGCAAAAGTGTCTCTAAGGAATCTTTTGTGCTGCCTCAGTTCCAGGGATTACCCATCTGAGTGGAGTTCAGAAGTGTCCTGTGAATATTTGTACAGGAAGTGGATGGTGCCTTTGACTAGTGCCCATGGGAAACACAGAAGAAAGTGGAAACCTGTTATTATCAGCAGTACTAAGGAACAGCCTGCACCATCACACAATGGTTTGGCAGCTGGCTTTGTGAGTATATGACTCTTACCAGCAATTACCTGTACCTGTAATCTCACCTTGACCTTTAGATTTCGGTCCATGCTCTTACACAGCTAAAACGACCTAATTATCCTGGACTGTCTGTGGATGAATCATCCTTGCAAATTCCCCCACTAATAGTCCCACCCATTTGTATTATTCTGGAACTAGGCAATATACTGCGCTACAAATTTTTCCCCAACCTTCCAGAGAGCTCTGCAACATATAGCCAGGCCTCTCACCTTCTTCATTCCTCTCATCTTCCAAAAGTATGTATGGCAGGCTATTTCCTCTCACAGGTGTAATGAGCAGCACTACTCTTACTTACTTCACTAAGGGAAAAAGCTCATTTTACAACTTCCTGCATTTCCTTATCAATTGCCTGAAGCATGTCTCAGCCTGGTACAAGAGCTTGATTGTGAGGGGAAAGCAAGAATATCTCACTTTCTCTGTTGTGCTCCCACAATGTGTTTTATTTCAGCCAAACTTTTCAGTGGTTTATCTAAGGGCTGCTGTGACCTGCAGGCTTGCAGTCCATGTTAGCTACCAAGGATAGGATACTACACACACACTCTATATATGTTTGCATGGGTTTTTTTTCTGAATCATATATTTTACAGGTGTGGCTAACAGCAGGACAAGCAAAAATGCAGATGTGACAGCAACTGAATGCTGATGTGCAATTCTCAACACTGTCAGTCCTAAGGTGCGTGGCAATGCCACAGCACTGTCCACACAAGCTCCCCAAGCACTATACACCAGAGTGCATGTTCCAGTGTAGAGACAGGCTGTGCCTTTGTGACTTGTCTCAGGTCCCCTGAGCAGCTGTGCTGGAGCCAGGAGTGACATCCTCTGAATCCCTGTCACTGTTCCAGGCCCACTGCATCACTGTGCCTCCATCGTGAGCTATGCCATTCCAGCCATCTCCAGCACCTTGCATATTTTATATCATATTACGCATGTAAAAAAATTCTTCACCAACATGCAAGTGACTGTGTTTCATACATCTTGATAGCCCCTTCACTTCCTCTGAAAATAACAGCTTGATATTTTGCTGTTCTGCCCACAGGCAGGGACTATTCAAAAGCACTCTGCTTTAATTTTCTACTTTGAAAGGGACAAAAATCCAGTATCCCAAGAAAAGCAAAAAATCCAAGTAGGAAAAAATACTTAGTGATTTTCAGTAAGTATTTTCAATCCCTGCCAGCACAACACTTGCCTGATATGGAAGGCTTTCAACAGAAGAGTACTACTACTGTTCCTCTGATTAATTTTCACTTTTGGCTCATTTCAAACCTTTCCTCATTTCTACCTACTGCAGGCAGAAACCAATAATGGCCATGCTGATGCTTCTAAGGTAGTTATGCACCAGTAGCAATCCAAGAAAAAGAAAATCCTTGTCACTTTATGCTTCTTGTTGGCCAAATATATAAGGAATTAGGGTCTTCAAACACATCTGTGAATCATCTACAGAGAGTATTTTTCAGGTTCCCATCACAGCCCCAGCTTCCTGCAGCTATGCTGGGAACCACAAGACTGATGTTATGGGAGGCCAAAAGGTATTGCTACAGGCACAGTTTTGTGGGAGTGGTATGCAGGCTACCAGACCCTGCATATGTAACTGGTAGTTTGTCCTTGCCCTGTTGTCTCGTCTGTTCCTGCTTCTAAAGATTTTCCACTGGGGCTCTTCTGGCTCTAAGTATTGCTTTAAAATCCAGGAAAGCAGAAAACAAAGACAGCAGCGTAAACAAAGACATTTACAGCCTCCTGAGCTCTCTGTTTCCTCTCCCACTGCTTGTGAATGTTGCTTCTGTATAGTATTTGTGTTTGAGACCTGACAACAAGAAGTCCTAAAACCTGAAGACAGTGTTACAAGACTGAAAAACCTGTCCAAAATCTCAGCAAAAAGCATCAAGTTAAGATGCAAATGGTGTTATGTGTCAACTTGTTCACACAGCTACATTTCTACTGACTTCACTGGGGCAAACGTTTGGTCAGAACAAAAACCAGAAGTACCTACCCCAGCATCACACAACTTTGTGACTGTATGCTCCACATGAGAGATACCATGAAAGATCAAGGGAACAGGACTATGTGCTGAGGGTCTTCACCATATTCTTTCCTCTAAAACAGTACCAAGATCCTATCATACACCCAGAAAAATTTACTGTGTCTTTTCCCCAAGCACTTATTTGACCTAATATTGGCACAGACAGGTATATTCTTGCATAGAAACACTGTCATGTTTCACAGTAAACAATTCTGAGGCCAAGTGTGAAATTAGCATTTTTTAATATGAGCTGGAAGGTGTTTCTCTTTGATAAAGGGTCAAAGAATACTTAGTGAATATGAATAAAACCTGCTAGCCAACTGATCATTTTGATTGCAAGAGTACTACTGAAATCTGCAAATCTGTGAAACTGAAGTAGCTTTATGTTGGCCATGAAAATAGTAATTGTCACCACTGCAAGTTTATTTTTCAATCTGAATTTGGGCAACATTACTTTTTGCTGTAAATGGACTTTTGCTTTATGTTTTCTATTTTTAAACTACAAAGGTTAACTAGCAGTGAGTGTGTCTTGTATCTTTCAACCATATAACCAGAATAATGGAGGTTAAAATTGTGACTGTGATTGACATACATGTGTTGCTGTACTGCTTGTCCAGTTACAGCCCCAAGTTACACACACGCTCAGTTAGCTGCTTAAGCATAAGGACTTACAGTGATTACAAATAAAAATGTAGAAGTACAACATTTCAAAATGTAGCTTTTTAATTCTGATTAAAAATTTAATTCTGATTACTAATTTATTCACTTAACTGTAGGGACTAGAACTGGAAAGAAAAGTACTCATAAAAATTCAGAGCTTTAATGTGCCCATTATAAAATCAGTGCCAAAAGTCTTAAAACAATTCCAGTTGTAGAAATGCCAGGCCATACAGTTGTGACAGACCAAGTGATTCTCTTTTGTTGTGCATGGCAATTTTTCTTTCGTGCACAAATATCCTTGCACTTGTTCCTAGCACAGGCCAGCCAGCCGTTTTTCTCGTGAACCTAGAAATGCCTCTCTTTTCTGCCAGGCACACTTCCCAAGAGAGCCTTCATTATGTTGATAAAGCATTCTCATTTATCTGCCTCTGAGTTATCTGAAGTTTTTGGAGTGCTGCTGAGAGTGTCTTGAGTTTGTAGACTTTTGCCCTTTATGTGATAGGAGGAAGAAAAGCTCCTGACAATCCTAAGTAGGCAGTCACTTTTTTGCAGAAGACATAGAAAAAGCCAATGAAAGGCCATAAAAAAGTTCATCATACTTGACTGCATTAATAAGTAGTTATAGAAAAGTAGCACAGGAGCTGATAAAAAACTCACAGAGACATCTGCTAAGGTCTTGAAGCCCCAGCGTAACTGATGCTGTCAGTGCCATGTGCCAGTTTTAAGCACAAGCAGCTGCTAAGCTTGTTGATTGAATATACAAATGTGTACCAAGGGCAGTATTCAGCTTTTTGCTGTGTTGAGGTTTGTCCGAGCCTCAAACTTTCTGTAACTTTGCCAGAGCACATTTCTGTACTCTGATTGCCAGATCTAAGAAGGAAGGTATTTAGGAAGACTGGGACTTGAACTTAGAACTATCACCTTCATCACATTCAGAATAATTTTAAGAAAACCTCTGAAGATTAAGTAACACAGTAAGAAATATTTGTGTTTTCCTGGCACGCCTGCTATCTCTTTTTGTTTGTTTGTTTCAAGTACAGTTGTGGGAAACATCTTCATTTTATAACACGAATGGAGATGAACAAGGAGAGAATTAGAGAAGAGCCAAGAATGGGAGATCACAGAATCACAGAATCACAGAATCACAGAATGTTAGGGATTGGAAGGGACCTCGAAAGATCATCTAGTCCAATCCCCCTGCCGGAGCAGGAACACCTAGATCAGATCGCACAGGAACGCATCCAGGCGGGTTTTGAATGTCTCCAGAGAAGGAGACTCCACAACCTCTCTGGGCAGCCTGTTCCAGTGCTCTGT
>VZTO01001644.1:0-16651 GCA_013400615.1 Syrrhaptes paradoxus
GGCCCGGCCGCCCCCCGCTCACCATGTGCCGGTGCAGCTCGGCCGAGAGCCGGTCCGAGAGCTTCACGGCGCCGGTCAGCAGGAAGAACAGCCCCAGGAGCACCCGCAGCGCCGTGAACGCCGCCGCCATGGCGGGGACGGGCGGGGCGGGATCAGCTCGGCTCGGCTCAGCCCCGCTCGGCTCGGCACGGCCCGGCTCGGCTCAGCCCCGCTCGGCTCGGCACAGCTCGGGTGTGCCCCGGCCCCCGCAGCGCCCTCCCGGCTGGGACAGCAGCGGGACCCTTCCCCACGCCCTGGGGTGCTGAGATCTGCAGCTTCACCCCCCTCCCCAGGCTGTGATCACCCCCCCAGCCAGCACCATCCTGCCCTCACCCCAGAAAAAACCGTGGAAAAACCCCAAAATCCACAGCTGGGGCTCTGCNGGGTGAAGCAGGCGGCTGTCGTCCTCCCCGGTCCTGCGTCACCATCAGCGGCTGTGCCAGCGCATCTCGGCCGTCAGCACGCAGCGAGGATCCCGGGAAAGGCAGCCCTGGATTGGAGAGAAGCAGGCCCAGGGGAGCTGAGGGGGAACCGGCGTTACCGTCATTCAAGGGGAAATATTTTTTTAATGCAAATAATGAAAGAGCAGAACTGCTTCCCAGGCACCGCACGGCCCCAAGGGACGTGGGCCAGCAGCGATCCCGGCACAGCCACGGGCCCGCGCTGCCGCCTCGCCGGTGCTGCCACGGCTGCTTGCGGCGGCAGTGACACTATTTTCTATTTTTACTCCTGGCAGGGATTCGTTCCCCGGCTCTGCTGGGAGCGCTGCAGTGAGCGCAGCCGCGGAGCCACCGGCGAGGATTTGGAGCTTCTCTCTGCTCACCAACTAATGGAGAACAGCACCAGGGCAGGGCAGGCTCCAGCTCTTGCCTCAAAGCCCCTGCGGGGAAAAAAGGACAAAAAAAAAANAAAAAAAAAAAAAAAAGCACCAAACCCATCCTGAACAAAACAATGGATTGCAGCAGCTCCACTCTCCCACAGCCGCAGCGCGATGGCATTACCGCAGGAAGCGTTCATCTGCTCCCAGGGGTGCTGCTCGAGCGAGCCAGGGAGACACCAGAAATCCACATCCTGCAGCCGAAAAAGAACCACCCACAGCNTCCTGAACTAAACAATGGATTGCAGCAGCTCGGCTCTCCCACAGCCACAGCACTCCCACAGCCGCAGCACGATGGCATTACCGCAGGAAGCGTTCATCTGCTCCCAGGGGTGCTGCTCGAGCGAGCCAGGGAGACACCAGAAATCCACATCCTGCAGCCGAAAAAGAACCACCCACAGCCGTGTCCCACCCTCACCACCGAGCACTCACAGCTGGGACAGAGGGTAGCTTTGTGCTAACATTGCAAAACCACAGGATTTCACCATGTGTTTGCATGTCCCAGGCAGGCGGGGCAGCAGCAGAGCTTGGAGAAGCCCCTCGGGGCAGGACACGGTGGCAGATAAACACGGGTGGCTGGGGGGGGTGAGACTCTTATCCACCTCCTATCTCCCAGCTGCCCTCTGTCATTCAGCGAAAGCAGCTCTGGCTGCACAGGGGTGGGGAACACAGCTAGCCCCAAACCGGGGCACCTGAACTGCGAGGGGAAGCCAACGGCACAATCCCAGCAGGAAATAACACAGAGCAGGAGCCCATGACCCAAGCTCTCCTCACTCCAGTGCTGCATCCCCTCCTACAGCATTATTTGTGTCTTTCTCAAGTTCATCCAGACCACATGAAGTGGAACAGAGCATTTACTGATTGAACACACTGGAAAAAAAAAAGAAGTCATTTATATAAAAAAAGAATATTTTATTTTTAAAATGTGTTCCTGGCTCCTCTTCATTGCATTCAGACTTCTTCCTTCTGCAAGTACAAAGCACGCAGTTAGCAAGAGCATTCGAAACACCAGCAGAAATCACACGTAACAGGGAAAGGGAACCAGTGCACCAGCAGGTCATGCCCCTGTCAAGTGTTCTCCCAAGTTCTCAGGGTAAACTTGAGGTTAAATGAGCAGCAGTCACATTTTCATCTACTTCACACATTTGAAAGATCTGCAATGGCTTCGTGTTTTGCCACCCAAGAAACACGAGCAGCAGTGACAAATGTCTCACAGGTTCAGCTGTGGCATATCCGAGCTGTTACTTACCCACGACTCATGAGTGCAGGTACTTTGCATGTTGCTCCTCAATCTTATTTTAAATTTTGTGTAAGTTCCCCCTCGTAGTTTAAGTAGTAAATCAGAGGGAAAATTTCCTGAATTCCAGCTCTGCAACTTAGTTTATTTCCCTAAATCACTATCTGCTTGTGCTCTTCTACGTGTTAATTTACCTTCCAGGTTATTTTCAAAGTTCAATGTTCATCAAATATTTCAGAAAAGCAGCTTTCTAACAACTTTCAGTGAGATCAGTGTTTGAGAAGCAGCTGCTCCTGTTGTTTCTCTTTTTCCTTGTGGAGAATCACCCACTCCACTCACACCCCTTCCACTGGACCCTGTACATAGAAACCGCCGTTTCTTGTTTGACCACCTACAGCATTCAGAGGACAGGGTTTATTTCATGCTGCAGGGCTGAAAAGCTTCAAACAATCGTTAGATCCTGGCTCTACAAAAGAAAGATTCAGAAATCGTGTACAAAGCCGAGATTAATCAAGGGCCATTTCAGGCAGGAACCACACAATACATCCGAGGGGGATGGGCCGCAGAGCTCTTACAGCACCACAGGGACACCAACTACTTACCTGTTCACTTGTTACCTTGGTCCCACCACGTGTCACTGCGCATCGTGCTGGATGTGCTCATGCTCAGCTCCTGAACTGAAAAATATTCAGAAGTTACACTCACAGGGATCTTTAACATCGTTTGTACAACCCCACATCTAGAAAGGGATTTTAACCGCTGCTGTCCAAATGCCAAGCCCAGATGGAGTCTGGGTGCCTAACCCCACAGCCTGACAGCAGGCACTAAGTGCTACCCTACACATCTCACAGTCACTTGTAGTTGTCTCTCAACATTCACCAACTCAAAGTTACTCGGTGTCTGAATGCCAAGTGCCCAGAAGCCTTTATTATCTCCCCCCTTCAGAACGAGACTGGAAGTTACGCTTACCTCCCATGGATGAGCACTCCGGTTTCACTCAGCTTTCATCTTCACCTAAAGGATAACAACTGAAGTTATTAAAGTAATACACAGGAAATTGTGACCATTTCAAAACTAACTTAAAAATAAGGTTTTAAGATACATGGACTGATTAGTTACGAGGGGGAATTTACAAATTATTCCAAAATATTAAGTGGAAGAATAAGGGGCAGAAATAGGCTAGCCTGAACACTTGTAAAGAGATGAAGGAATATGCAGGTAGTTGACTGAAGAACTGCAGCTTGTCTGAGCACAAACCGTAAACCACCAGTCTGAGCACAAGGAAGTTTTTTTGCAGCCAGAGGTATACTATCCCTTATGTGAAGGCATGAACAATTTTGTTGAGCTACTTCAACTATTTTACCCTGGTTTGTCTCCCCCAGTAATGCCCTCTTTCTTCCCCTTCATGAAGGAGTGCAATGTCCCTGGACTCCTATCAGCCCTCAGCTTCAATAGTCCTACAAGTGCTTCAAAAGCCAAAGGAAGACACTAGAGGTTAGCACTGTCAGGCGACTGCTTTTATTCTCAGCAACAGATTCTCCCTTCTGAAGCCCCACGCTTTTACTGTGTAGCTAAGCTGAGGGCAAACTGCGCTGGTCAGCAGCTAGGGATGCAGTACAAGGTTCTGTGCACACCTCGAGCTGGGAGGCAAGTCACACCATGGTCACAGGGGGATCGGACCAGGCAGGGAGAAGTTCAAGTTTAGTCTCAAACCCACCACCTGGGTTTTATCATGGCCCTCAGGAGCAGAAGCCTAGTATGCATGTTTTGTTTTCTATGCCATAGCAACAAACACCATGCATAAGGGATACTATATCTTTGTGCATCCTTTTAACACTCCAGATTCAGTTGTAGCCACACTCCTCCCAACCCTCCTCAGTTAGCTCTTCAGTACTGGTGTTCAGAAGCAACATTTATAGAGATGGGGTATTCACAGACCACTGCGGGATTGCACAGCCAAGTCCTAACGTGTCAATCATTACCTAGCAGCAATGACAGAGGTGGGAGAAGGCCAATCCTCCCTTTTTTTCCTTTTCCAGTAAGCAGCTATTTAAGAGCCCCACTAGCTGGTATGGAGAGAAAAAAATCTGAATCTAATTAGCCGATTCCAAACTTGCTAGTAGTGGAAGAAGCCAAGTAATTACCCAGAACAGCATACTTTTTATGCATCCTTTCCAACATGCTTAGCCTCATTTAACATAATGGAACAAAACGCTGGCCTTCCTGATCGTGTCACTGCAGCTGGCAATGATTAACAGAGACATGCAACCCCATTACTGCTCAAGTCCTAGAACTACTCACAGGCCTCAGAGTTTAGCTATGGGGAAAACTGCAAGCAAATCAACACTTTGTATGCTTAATGTCACAGTGAAGCCCCCGTACACGCTATGCGTGTTCTCTCCTGACAGCACCAGTATTGGATCTGAGGGCCTAGCACGTACGCATGTATTCTGACACCACACTTCTGAGCTTCAGGTAGGCTTTTGAGAAAAAGTGTACTTCATACACAGATAAAACCAAGATGAAACACAATGCAAGCACTTCAATGTCATTTCTTGTACCCACTTATTACACTATTTGCTTTTAAGTTAGCTACTACACCAAGTTTCACTGCTGCAGACAGTCAGAGCTGGTACGAGACCCATGGTTCCATCACAGATTGCTTGCTCCAAGACTGTAGAAACCCTGCTAGTTCAAGTACGTAGAACGAGGCAGATATGCCAATAACCCCTCCACGACATTCCTGCATGTCAAGTATGCAGAGCACACTGGAAAACCTAATCAGATCTGAGCACTGGTTTAAAGATTAATAATTCAGTTTTGCTCCATGACAGTACGCATACTGCCATCAGTTCTGCTACTGAATTCCAGCCACAGGTAAGAGTCACGAAAAGACAAACTGACTTTGCGACAAGCGGTGTCACTGCTTGACTAGCTGGAGTTCGGCTACACTCACTGTGGTGTAACCAAAGACCTGTTATTATGATCCTGCGGTACAGCTGCTGCTTTCAAGCTTTCAATGGAACATGAAAAGATAGCTACAGCAGAGGGTGAGGCTGTCCAGCAGATCCCACGTTCACCAGCAAGAGTCTTGCCTGGAAGATAACACAGAAGGGTTCAAATGTGACAGTAATACCAGAAACAAGTATGCAAAGCAGAACTTTGCAGAACAAGCGGGAAAATACATTACAACACCTCTGAAATAAACTGAACATCAGACAAGAGCTAGATCATGTGCTGAAACACGGACCTTGAAATTCAGGTTCAAGAACTAATGCAGAAGAGCTGGAGATCAGCATGTCTGGGTGTCTGGAAATGTAACACGTCAATCCTGAAACACTACATTCGGTATTTCTAGTAATGAAGAGTTCAGAATTACATCCCAAGACTGATGAAAAATTAAATTGAGCATCATACTACCAAGATGACTATACGAGGCAGAAATACAGAATCTCATCACTGTCAGTTAAAGGCAGAGGAATGTATTATGCTTGTCAATCAAAGATTAAAATAAAGACAACTGAAATGTCCAATTAGCTCAATGAAACTACTCATGGGGATATTCATTCACTCATTTGTAGGTCCTCAAAAATATTCCAAATCCGTCTCAAAACTGACTGCATTAGCAAGTTTAAAGTGACTATCGTATAGTGCACACAAGGCTAGATCAGTGATTACTAACACATTCCTACCTAGAACCAAGACTCTACAAAGGGATGCACTGCAGATGGGACATTTTGTCACTACAGAAAGTTTAAACAGTCCTTTCCTAGGCACCGATAGCACCCAGTTGGCTAGCTAAGTTTAAGATCACATTCCCTCTTCCCCACAGAGGTCATCTAAGAATATCTTCGTTACATCAGAACTGAGAAAAATCCACACAAGCCGAGTCATACGTACAAAGGAATCGGGTCTGAAAACACTTATCTAAGAATCACAGTAAGTTGCTTATTGACTCTGAACAAGACAAAGCTCAAAACCGAAAACCACGCAGCTTTGATGCAAGCTTAACATACAGGTATGAAGAGTGCTGCACTGTAATTCCACAGTCAGAAGTGTGATGTCAGAATACCCACAGTATAAGATTACATAGAAAGTCACCAAGTTATATTATATTGCTTGTTACCTACCTGTACGCAGTCGGCAATGAGAATCTTGGAGCAAGCAGGAATACTACATCCGGGTCCTAATGTCCATTGCCATTTGTGGTACTACGTTCCTCACAGTTATGAACTGCAGAAATGCTGGCTAAGTGCAGTTATGGAGCAGGCCACTAGTTTAAAGTGTAAATTGCAGTCTCAAACTCCAGCAAAAACTTGCTGCCACAGTAAATGGTTGCCAAGGAGAAGCCAAGAATTTTTCTACCACAAAAATACCACAAAATCTCAAAAGCAGTTTAAGTTTCTCGTCAGCTGTATAAATGATTAGTGTAACGTGTCTACACCAGAAGATTATTCTGTATTCTTTTCTGAGAAAGTGCGAAGATACATGTATAACGATACCAGTTTCTACATGCTGCAGTTTTTAGAGATCTAAGTGTCAAAATGGGCTCAATTTTGATAAAGCAAACTAAACTGCAACAGCCAATGTCCTCCAAGTCCAGTACAAAAATGTGTTACGTGATCCAGACCATCCAAAACCAGGTCTGACCAACGGAGCACTTTTCTAAATGGTTTTAAAGATTCAATTATATAAATCTGATTTTATGAAAAAAGTCCAAAACCTCATAGAAACAGATCAAAGGAACAAAACTTTCTCACCCCCCATATTTAGGAACTTTATCAGATTTTGAAGTTGACATGTTTGCCAGCTTTTAAGACACCACCTTTAAAAGGTCTTGAAAAGAAGTTGGCTAGTTAATTGCATGCCTTTTGAATACACCCAACTCAAAGCTTGTTTTAGAAATTCTGCTTATGCAGCTACAACAAAGCTACATTTAACCAAACTTTCATGTGTTTTGAAAACTGCCAAATCTTTCAGTATATTTACTAATCATGGTTTTGCAACTCAGCTATTTTTAATACCTAGCAACGGTAGCTTACGTACAGAACAGGGGTACCAAAAGACAACCTCTGTAAGGTACAAGGACATCAGCATCCTTCACTCTTCCAAGTTACAGAACTACAAAAGAACATACTTTAGGATATGCACCAGCATCTCTTTAATAAAGAACGACATGTAATCTGAAAAATAAACTGAAAAAATTAATTTCATGTTTACGTTCAGAATTCCCCATCCCAGACACCTTCATCTTTTGTGGGTGTCCCATGAACACCCTCCAGAACACATTTGCATTCTTTAACACTACTTCAGTGAAGCGAATTGCATCCGTACTGCTGATTTTAAACTAAGTATCCAATACAAGTACTCCCAAATATTTGGTCTGCAGCTTAGGAACTGCTAATTTGGAATTTCCTGAAGAGCAATTCATTGCTGTAGCATGTTATCAACCCCCAAACTTTTCTGGGAAAATAGCAGGCATTCGCCCAACAAGTCACTATTTAGTGTGCTTAGCATTCAAAGTCAGTGTTACCTGGTTATCAGCATTTCACAATTGCTATTTTTTCATTTAGGGAGTAACAGCACTTACAGTGAGTACTTCAAGAGGGATCACGTGCGCTCTAAAATACTGCAATCTGACACTAAAGTTTTAACCGCAGAAAAAATTTAGCACAGAATTTAGAATTAGCCAATGCTTAGCCCAAGGAATGAAAAGATCTTTGGAAGATTAAAAGCTACTCACAGAATGCTCGGTAGTTGGGGAATCGTGTGAAGGTACAGCCAAACTATGTTTACCTACTTTGTGCCAAGCAGGTTGATACATCCTGCATTAACACCACAGTATTTTACACTGGGAAGTCACGTTCCCAGCTTAGCCTGGACAGTGTAATAAGCAAAGAAACTACCTTATGAGTCCAGAAAGCTTTGAAATTCTTCTGGGGCTTAATAAAATGAACAGCAAGCTAACGAATTCATCAGATCTTCTACAAAAGAGCCTTAAAGGGAGTTTATTTGTACTGCGTAGTTTAACTATAAAACTCCAGATTCAGACACTACTTTTGTTGCATTATCTCCAAACATCAATAATAAAAGAGCGATAACCATCATGCAAGCAAGCTAATTTCTGTATTTTACATACAGGTTTTTAGGATTTGCCCACCAGCTACAAGACTTAAGAACAGTTCCTACAGTCCCTGTAATACAAATAATTGTATTCTGAACTATGCAAATTAGTCCACTCAATTAGCATGAGGACATAAGCAAGATAACCTTAATCACTCAAGTAACACTTGTGGTCTTTTTGCCAAGCAATTTCAGGCAGGTATACAATACAGAGGCAAGGCCAGATCCTGTAACCTCAGACAGCTGAAGAGCATATAAATATCACATTAACAATCCTTTAGTTAGGAAGTCAGCCAATACAAGTCATTCTATGAATTTACTTTAAAATAACCCTTGCTAGTCTTCTGCTTGAAGTCTTTAAAAGATTCCAAGCAGTAACTGCCAAGGTGGTAAGCGCTACCATCCCACCCATTATCCGTAGCTAAAATATGACATTCATTACATACGGCACTGCTTGCAGTGGAGCTTTAATTATTGAATCTTACAGCACTTGCAAGATTTCCATTTGCTTCCTTATTGCAGCACAATTAATGCTCAAAAAAATCTGCACCTACTGGAAAGTTAGGCTACTGCTTGACCCAATCTTTAGCTAGAGGCATTTATGGGAAGAGATCTCGCTCTTCACTACAGTTCCACACCCCGGTCCAGTTTGACCTCTGTTCAAGACAGCTTACTGCAGAAGGTGTGGTATTTAGCCTTCTATGTTTAACCACGACTGGCAAGAAGAGTTACTACATTTAGTTTTCTATTTATTTGAAGCACAGTAAAAAAAAAGTTGGTACACTTTGGGAATTCAGTGGCACACGGTACACTGCCATCAAGTTAGGGACGTTATACATCAAAAAAACAGCTAAATTTGTTTTGAAACACTGCATTACATAATTAAATTGTACTCGCCCAAACAGACCACTTACAAATATCAGGTCAGTAAGTTTCTAACATCCATAAAAACGTAGCTTTCTTACTAAAATGCAAGAATTAAAAAGTTGGTGTCTAAACAAGACAGACAAAAACAAACTGGAATGAAACTACAGGTCACATCTAAAATCGGGGTTTTTTGTTTGGGCCTTCATATTCTTCTCTCCCTCTACCATATCCTGTCGGTGTTCCAGGCCCCATTCCTCTAGGACCCTGGCCACCCACAGGCCCCGCACCTCCCTGCCCAAAGCGCTCAGGACGCTATTGGAACAGAATTAACAGTTCATTATATGTAGTTGATGTCCATGTGTGTTAAGTATATATTTTTAGAAGGTTCCGTAGTCAAGGTTCGTCGATACAATCACCATTGAGCCGATCCACAGGTACCGGGAACATAGAAAGGAAAAAAGGGTAATTTAAAAATTAGTTTATTGTAATACATGCCTTGAGGTATGTTCCCACTTGATGCATTCTCATACATCTGTTACAAAGAACAGATCCTCCCTGCAGTGCTAGAAATGTAAGCATTAGTGCAGATGTGAATTAACAACTTTTCCAAATGAGCTCTAGCAATTTCCAACCAAGTTAATGCAAACAGCTTGCAAAATTCTCACCTTTAGTGCAGTAAAAGCTTAGATTACATCACTGTCATTTCCAAATACGCCTAGCCAGAGAATGTATCTTCAGTTCACTGAAGTATGAGTTGACATTCATCAAATGTCACTGTAAACAGAATGCCTACTCACCAGTTAATGGCATGTGCTGCAATAGAGACCATGTGCTTTTCAAGATGGGGTTAAGACTACGGTCTGCTGACTAAACTGCAGAGGCCTTAGGCAGTAACCAAAACTGATTGTGAGCACTACTGGATTACAAGAAGAAAAAAAAAAAATGTGAAAAAAGCTAATGACCAGTGATTTACCTATCCAACGCAATTGCTCGATCAAAAGACTTGCACATGTTAAAATCCCATGTACTCCAGAACTGCTGCTCTATAATATGCAAAACGTGTTCAAAGAACTACAATTTATTCAGTGTTTCGAGTTAGAACTATGCACAAAGGGTTGCGTGCATCCAGTCAGTACCTCCCCACCCCACCTTCATCACAAGCTCTTAAAAATTCACAACTTCACAGCATCGAAAGGTTTCACACCAAGATGTAAAAGCTAAGTTACCCTGCAATAAAGCAGAGACTTCAGGTATTTTTCCACTACTGAGCAACAGAACAACAGTAGGTTGTTTGTCACAAAAATCATCTGCAAATGAAAATTCCCACTTCAAGTTCTTGACTTCTGAAAGTCAGTTTCAATCCTTCCAAGAAAGGAATTTCAGAAAGATTACCTAGGTTCTTTCTGCCTAATTCATGGCTGCTTAAGCGTATCTCCAGTTCTGTTTAAAAGATGTAACTGTGACAGTACTGTGTGGCAGAGATCCCCATCCTAAGAAACTCAAGGCAGTTAAACCATCTTACTGTCACACCTTTTGACCGTATCAAGTTTTTAAGTATTACACAAGTTCGGCATGCACCTGTACCATGATTTTCAGGAGAAAAATGTACACAGCATTCACCACAGACTGCCCAACTGTTCACAGAAAACTTAGGAACTGCTTAAATATCAGTAGATTATATAGATACATTAAGGCCAGCGGCACTGTCTACTGAATCAATGATGCCCTCTGTAAAGTTATCATTCCAAAGATATGGTTCCCCAAAAAAACCCAGAAGACACCTAACAAGCTACTATGGTAGCTCACCACGTCAAGCCAGAGGCCTAAACCCACCCAAAAATCATTTGGTTCAGCTTGTGCTGCAGTGTACACCCTTGCAGGAGGGTGGAAGCACACTAGCATTGCCACCTTATGCCAGCACAGGTTTCCAGCCTAGCCACTAAGCATTTCTTTGATCTACACCCGTATTGCTTCAGTGTGCTAACACCAAGCAGGCTCAAAGCCCATCACACATATAGTGTGCCAAAAATTGTACGGTTTGGAAACATACCTCGGAACATGAAATATGCTGTAGCTTTAACAACCTCTACCTATGTAGTCATGCCCAACACGGGAAAACAAGGACAGGCTATCACTCCTTTGTGAGATAGGAACCACAAATGGCTACAGTCAAGGATCGCTGGAACATGCCTAAAGCTAAAAACCAGAAGTTCTGCTCTTCTATGGCAAACATCAGCATACAGAGTAAGTGATATGCTGTTTACCATTGCTTACTTGAGTTTATCTGCTGCTTGAAATAGACATGAGCGCAGATTTTTTGAATGAACAGCATACCCACACCAACATGCATCAATCCTAACTAGGCTTGGAAGGGCCACCAAAAAACGTAACGTTACACATTGGAAAGGAGAACAAAAATCCCCTCGTCCATGAATACAGAATGTCAAATTACTGAAGCGCTACTACATATGTATTTCATTATGAAATTTGTCAGATCCTCTGGAATTTTGATAAAAAAATCCTTCCAAGCCTAGCAGTGACGCAGAATTTCCCAAGTCCAATAAAGTCAGAGTTAATTACAAATATGCTTAACAGCACATTTGAATTCACTTACAAACAACTTCCTACAGTGTAAGCTACCATAATGGTTAAGAACTAATCTAGCACTACATACTGCCACACTAGTCTTCACGTTAAACACCTGACAAGAGAGTCAGCAGTTAACAGTGAAATTTACACAACCATCAGGACACTGGCAGAGAACAAAATCCCCAACCACAACATTTCCCCTGTGCTAAACTAAAGCCACCACAGGATACATTACCATGTCACTTCCCATCATAGAACCACTCATGGCTGCTTGGCCAACTCCTGGATTAGCTTCATAACCTATGCCGCCACCACCTCCAAGAGGTGGAAATTTCTGGGCTGCAGAAGCATAAGGATCTAAGAAAGAGAAATATATAATCATATTCTGACAATTTCTAAGTTAATCATGTAGAGTAATTATTTCAAAATTCTTTACCTCCCATGTTCATTGTGGTGGCACCACCCATTCTCATGTCTCTCTCCCTCTGCATAGAAGAAACAACATTTAGCACAGAAAACAAACTACTGCAATCCATACCTTTCAGGAGATAACACATCTACAGCCAGATACCACCCTTACACCTACACAAAGACATCACATTATCTACCCTGAAGGAAGCAAAACGCATCAATCTTGGAAAAAAAAAATTCTGGAAATCCCTGAACATGGTAATATATCCACAAAAGATCATGATTTCACTTACTGGATCCATGTAACCCATTCTACTATAATTCTCTTCCCTCTGTCTTCTCATTTGTTCTTCCATCTCCCGCTGGCGTATCATCATTTCCTCTTCCCGCCTGCGACGCTCCTCCTCCTGCCTGATCATCCCAAAGCAGTCGGTTAAACCTCAGCAGTGTAACATCTGCCATTCAACAGCCTAAGCTCATCAATTTCTCTCGCATGCACAATTTAAAAGGCACTGAATGATTACACTTAAGCAAAAAAAAGATATGCTACCATACTCAAATACTCAAGGAAAAACTTACACTGCAGTTCAATTTCTCATACACAAACTGAAGCAGCAATGGTGTTTCTTGAAAAATAAAAACTTTGATACAGAAGTTATTTTAAAAAGAAACAAATGTAACCTTGAAGAAGTCCCATGAAAGCCAAACCAACCTCAGCTGAATTTCCTTGCGTTTCTGCATTTCTTGATTATGGAGTTCTTCCATACGTCTCAGCTCTTCCTGACGCCTCATAAGGTCTGCAGAAATTAAGCTTGTCAGCAGCCATTTCACATAGTCATGTCAGATTTAAACTCAGATTTTAATCAGAACAACCTCATGCACACTACGACAGACAGCTACCTTCTGAGTGTTGCTATTCTTAACAATACCCAATTTAAATAAAAATTTTAGAACTAGCAGTTGCTCTTTTTTAAGCCTGGAATTCTCAAATTAGCAGTAGGAAGCATAAATTTATTCATGAAACCATTAAACAGCCATACATTTAAGCCAGCATTTGAAGTAAAAAGATGATACAGAGCCAATTACCTTGACGCAAGAGGTTTGCCTGATGCTCATGATAAGCATCTTCCATCTCACTTTCAAGTTTGTCCTTGGCATCTTTCATGTTTTTTGCCACTTGCTCTCTCTGCTGTTTTTCCATTTCATCTAAAGATTTCCACCTCTGGGAATATTCAAATTCAAAACTGCCAGGCTGAGCAAAACGGGGAGGAGTCTCTCTTTCCCTGCAGAAAGGAAGATGCTCATTCAGACTGGGTAAGCCTGGAAACTGAAGCTCTAAAAGACCACAAGCAGACTAGCTGAATTATCAGGGAACATCAAAGGAGCCCTGCAAAAACTACCTTACAACTATGTGACAGAAAACTTGTTGTGCCAGAACATTGGTAACAGCACAGCATTTTACAGACTTAAAAAGCAACCTTAAATTCTATGGCTACCATAGCAAATATGGAGACTCCTGCACTATCACATCCAAGCAAATCTTCCCACTTACAGTTCTACTGCATATTTATCTTGTTCTTAATTTCTTAGACACTCCACTGCTGGCAACTGCCAGGTGCAAAATCCTCACACAAGACAGGCCTTTACCTGTGTTAGGTACAGCTGCTCAGAATGGATTTTTTCAGTGCCAACTTACCCTGTATGTTAAAGGCAAGTAATAACCTTCACTAACCCAAATAGTTTTCACAATGCCTGAGGGCCAACAGCTTATTCTGTTGTCTAAAGAAACTGGAGTCTAAGAGTCAGTAATTAACAGAACAAAACTGGGGAAGTTCAAAAGCTTTCCATACATTAGCAATGTAAAGTATTTTAACATGTCAGGAACACTATCTAATCTACACTGTTTTCAAAGACACTGACTCTAAACTGTTTAGTTTTTGATCAAAGCAAGTAATGTTGAACACTCTCACATACAAACAAGACCGGGTCTGCCCCCTGCACTCCCTTTTTGTGGTCTGGGAAAACGTAACATTTCTACAGCAAACATGTTTAATATACAGATCCTAACCTAAAACTGCTGCTTAGGAAAAGACTCTATATATAGACTCTCATGTACTCTTTTTATGCCCAGAGGTCAGCTTCATAAAGTAAATCCATAGGCAACTAGTTTCGGTTAATCATGGAATGAGTTGCAATTTTACTTAACTTCTGATTTCATACCATAAACATCAGTTCATAAATTCCCGATGGGATCATCAACATGAGATGCACCTTAAGTGAGATGACAGTTCTCAGCAACAGAGGTCTGACTTCAAGAGTTTCTACACATACCAAAAATCACCTGTTACTGCGCTCTTTAGGCTTCACCGTTTCTCCGTGAAACAGTGTAGAAAACTGCTTGTGTGCTTAGTGAATATTCTAAACAAATCAGCATATTACACTATCTAAAACCAAACTACTACCAAAAAACCCAAGAACTGAAAGTACTACTCAAAATTCAAAGCCCACTCCTCAATAATTACTCCATCCCCTTCAGAGTCTGGGACAATACCATGTACACCATCTATATACTCTTTATACCAAGAGATAGTGCCTACTTTTGATACATTGGATTCTTCTGAGCAAGCTTTTCTGGAAGACCATCTTCATCATCCAGTTGTTCCAATGGTTCCACAATAACTGGCCTAGGAGTGCTGAACAAGAAAACACTCATTTTACTTTTCCATAAGAAACCCCATTCTAGAAAACTAGAAGCTCAGTTTTATTAAGCTTAAAACTAAAAATCTTAAGCAGCAGAACACTTACGTTGTCAACAAAAACACTCCTTCAGTACACCGCTCAAATGCTTTTCTTGCAGCTGGCTTTGATGCAAATTCAACAATGCCTTTTCCTGTTGATCTACCTCGATCATCTACAATCACAACAGCTCTTTCCACTGGACCAAACTGGGAAAAAGCTTCCTCCAGCAACTCGTTGGACACATAGGGTGAAAGATTACGCACTGAAAGAGCAGCAGCATGTGTGGCAAACCGAACACGAAGCTGTCGACCCCTCATGGGGGTATCATCCAGTTCTGCCTTCGCAATTTCTGCGAGAGCTCTAGATTCCTGAGGAAAGTTTAAGATCCAGTTTTAGAAAACTAAGACGTAAATTACCCTTTAATAAGAATTAAACAGATGGACGTACAGTATGAAAGCCTACCAACTTAATGAATCCAAAGCCTTTCCCTTTGTTGATAAAAACCTCTCCTGGCTCCCCATATTTGGCAAACAGTCTTTTAAAGTCTTCGTCTGTTATATCAGCAGGCAAATTCCCAACAAACAAACGGCAACGCTGAGTATAGGTCTTCTCCCCGGGTCTCCTCAGGAGAGAGAGGTTTGCTTTAAATCCCTACGAAGAAACAGACCAGTTCCGGCCATCACTGCGTGCAGCCTCCCGTCAGGACCCCACAGCACCTCCGGGACAGCGCAGGCGAACACAAACCCAGCCGGGAGCCGCCCGGGCCCCCGGGAACACGCACCCTGTCCCCCGTTGTCCCCTCGCCTCGCCCCCTCCCGGGCCCCCCGCCCCGCGCTCCTCCCCTCAAGATGGCGGCGAGCGCGCGGAGCAGCCATACCCGCCCGCAGCCGCCGCCATCTTGCGGCTCGGGAAGGGGGAGGGGGCCATGACTCACCTCGTCCGAAAGCTTCTCTCCGCCGCCGCCGCCGGCCGAGCCCTGCTGTGAGGAGAGGCTCTGCTGTCCCTGGTGCTGCTGCCCGCGGCCGCGGGGCTCCCCTCGCGGCTCTCCGCCCGGCCCGCCCCGGTGCCCCGGCCCGCCCTTGTGCGGCCCGCCAGGCCCCTGCGGGGGGCCGCCCGGTCCTTTAGGCCCGCCGCCGGGCGACTGTCCTTGTCCTTTCTTAGGACCGCCGGCTGGGGTGGGGCTGGGGCTCGGCTTGGGCTGCGGCTGCCCTCCCGGACCGGAAGGAGTCGACGAGGGCGTCGACACCGGGGTCTGCTGCTGCGGCGGCTGCCCTGCGGGCAGCGCGGACGGCGGAGGCGCTCCAGGGCCGGGTTGGCTGCCGGTAGGCCCCGCCGTCGTGGAGGTGGCTGAAGAGGACGAAGAAGGCGGAGCAGAGGTCGACACGGGTGGCTTCGGAGGCTCGGGCTTCGGGCCTCCGCCCGGCGGGCCGCCCGGGCCTTGCGGGCCGCCCCCCATGGGGCCGCGGTTCTGGCCCATGCCCATCCCGGGCGGCGGAGAACGGAAATCGTGGTTGGGGCCACCGCGGCCACCGCCACCGCCGCGCCGATGGAAGCCGCCTCCGCCGCCGCCACGACTACGGAACCGATCCCGCGACATGGTGGAGGGAGGAGGAGAGGTGCTCCGGCCGCGACTGCTGCTCCTCACAGCCCGCTGCTCAAAATGGCGGCGAGCTGAACGGCCTCGCCGCCGCCTTTGTCCGCCCCTAATATAGTTTCCCCGCCCCCGGAAACCACCCCCTCCTCCCTGCTAGCTAACCACCGGTCTCGTC
>VZTO01001645.1:1015-30873 GCA_013400615.1 Syrrhaptes paradoxus
CTGGACAGACTGGACCGATGGGCGGAGGCCAGTTGTATGAGGTTCAATAAAGCCAAGTGCCGGGTCCTGCACTTTGGTCACAACAACCCCCTGCAATGCTACAGGCTCGGGGGAGAGTGGCTGGAAAGCTGCCTGGCAGAGAGGCACCTGGGGGTGCTGGTCGACAGCCAGCTGAACATGAGCCAGCAATGTGCTAGGTATTAGAAAAAATTTCTTCACTGAAAGAGTGATGAGGCATTGGAACAGGCTGCCCAGGGAAGTGGTGGAGTCACCAGTCCCTGGAGTTATTCAAGAAACATGTAGATGTGGTGCTTAGGGACATGGTTTAGTGAGTTAGGTGGTGTTGGTTTGATGGTTGGACTTGATGATCCTTGAGGTCTTTTCCAACCTTAATGATTCTATGATTCTATAAAAAACAATAGAGGCCTTAAAACTGAAAGAAAAACACGTTGTTTTTATTTTCAGAATTATCTGGCCTTCGGTAAGAAATAGCACTTATCTCTGTAACTGTTTTTTTTTGAGAGCACAGATTCAACATCCTTATTAGGAATTTGAAATAGGTTGGTGCTTTGGAGGGTGACTTATTTCACCAGTAGAAGTTTAAAGATTAGTCAGTGAATGGTGCATTTCCTCCCACTCAAAACCCACAGGAGTGTGTCTGTGTTATTAGTCTTTACATATTTCTAATCCATTATCTTGCGAATTAGCAGAGTATATTCTCTGGAACAGGCAAGTTTACTGCATGCAACAGTGGACTCATGGGGATAGCTTGGCTGGCCAGGAAGAACTGCTATATCATCTAATCCAATCTCCTGTATAATTCTGCAGTTATATTTGAATTAAGCCCAATGATTTTGGGCTATGCTAGCACACATCTTTCAAAAAAATGTTTAGCTTTGATTTGGGTATGTTGGTGTACAATCCATCACTACTTTTTGGTCTAGGCTAAATCTGCCGAGCTCAAACTTGCACTATACACAAATTTAGACAAAGTTTGTACAGGGATATACTTAAGGCAATTAAACAATAAACAATTTCCTTGCAAAAGAAGAAACATTATGATATTACCACTTGACTTTCTATGTGTGTACTAAACAGAGGTGCTAAGAGTTTGTTTGAAGACCCTCAGTAACAAAGGCTATTCTTTATCAGATCTCCTGAGAGTAGCCTAAGCTAATACAGTGTACAGGATGAACTTAATTTTAAGTGATTGCAGCTTTCATGAGGAATGAGAAAGGAGGCATACAGTTGATGAGCTTTGAAATCAGAAACATGTCTAAGAACTGGGCTGGCTGGGAAGAGTTAGTGCTGTGAATCTTTGCAAGACCAGAGGCAAGCAAGACCAGAGGCAAGCAAGCCTTCAGCAGCCATAGCATCCTTTTTTTCTCTAATTCTCTTGGCTGTATACCTAGGGCTACTTGGAAAGCACAGATCTCTAGCCATAAACTCATGGAAATAGCAGGGAAAAAATGAACCTGCTTGATACCTACAGTTTAAAAGAAATGCGTTGACTGGAAGCAAGAAGAAATAAATCAGTAATCTACTGTTATAACTAATGTGTGGGTCACAACCAGCAGATATGAAAATTCCACTTTCACAGAAGGGATACCACAACAAAGGTTGGTATTTTAATAGAGTGAAGGCCAAAGGAAATAAAGCAAGAACAGCTAAGAGAAGATAACTTAAAACTTGAAAAAGCCCTAGGAAAAGCTTTGTTCTCAATCAGAGTGTTTCAGAATTAAAAACAAATGAAGAATTGGCTAAGAAAAAATAGACGTGTTATAATGTGAAAAACAGTAAAAAAAATCAAATGCTCTTGGAGATTCTGAAAAAGGTTTTTTAAGGACATATAAATAAGGCTCAATGGGAGGGACAACATACTAATGCTACTTGCCTGGAATGAATAGAAAGAAGGCAGGCAGACTCCAGCTGGAGCAGATGAGACAATCATCAATATTGCCTCATTTCACTGCAGTGCTGAAACATCTTCAGCAGAAGGTCCAAATCAAGAACATTTGCAAAAAGTACAAGTCTGTTTTCTGGAGTCCAGAGCTGCAAACTGCATGAGCTAACAAACAGTGTGAAGGAGAAGGCAGAAACCTTGCTAGCAGCATGGCTAACAGAGATAGTCCTCGGCCTTGTGACAGGTAAAGGGCCCGCTGAGAGCTCCTGGGTCAGTATTTAGTGGACAGACCAAAATGGGTGAGGTTGTTGTGAGTGTCTGCTAAAGACACAGTGATTCATTGATGGCACACGCAATGGGACAGCGTGTACCCTCAGTAAGTCTGCAGATGATACAAAACTGGGAGGAGTGGCTGAGATGGTTTTGCTGCCATTAGGAGGGACCTGGATAGGCTGTAGGACTAGGAGAGAGGAATCTCATGAAGTTCAGTGAACGAAAATGCAAGGTCCTGCATCTGGAGAAGAGTAAATCCATGAGCCAGTACAGGCTCAGAATGTCTGGCTGGAAAGCAGCTTTGTGGAGAAAAACATGGGGGTACTGGTAAACAAGCTGACAATGAGCCAGAAACATGTCCTTGTAGCAAAGAAGTCCAACAACCTCCTGGGCTGCATTAGGCAATGTAGTGCCAGCAGAGACCCTTCACCCTCTCTCAGCACTGGTGGGTGCACATTTGGAGTGCTGGGTCCAGATCTGGGCTCCCCAGTAGAAGAGGGACATGGACATTCTGGAGTGGGTCCAGCAAAGGGCTGTGAAGATGATTAAGGGACTAGAGCATCTGAAATAGAAGGCGAGGTTGGGAGGGCTAGGACTTCTCAGCCTGGTGAAAAGAAGGCTCAGGGAGGATCTTACCACTGGGAATAAATACCTGATGGGAAGAATTGAAGAAGATGGAGTCTGACTCTTCTCATGGTGTCCAGTGGCAAAAGAAAAATAAGCAGTAACAAATACTCTCGCAGCAGGAAGATGGTTCCAACACAAAGAACAGAAAGACTAGGCCACCTCCCAGTCCTGTTACTTAACATCAGCCTTAGTAATGATAGCTCCAAACTTATTTTCTCAGACAAGGGATCTCAGTTTAGAAACTACTGCACAATTCCTGTAAGAGGCACAGGAAGTGACTGTACAACTTGACTTCTTGCTACATGAACTGATCTGCTGCTTTCAGAAAAATCTTTGAAAAATCTTGACTGTAAAACCATTGTGTTACTTCATCCTGAGTGGCTTTCTGTGTCTCTGAGGAGTCTGATCCCATCAGGTAAAGCACCTACTGTGCACTGTGTTTGTGAATAAACCAGTCCACAGCACAAAATTTAAGCCTGGCTTACTTCAGTAAGGATGCTTTGGTCACATTTTCTTCAAGTTCATCCCTCCCGCTTCCCATGTCTGCCTCACCCCACAGAGACTAACCCACCCAAGTGATCCAGTTGATTCCTGTAGCATGGACTGCGGTTTTCAAAGTCAAGCCTCAGTGATCTGCAGGTAGTTCCCTGGGACACAAAAAAACTACATCATTAACCCATCTTGATATTAATTTTCTTCTGGGTTTTAAACAGAGGATTCCATTCTCTCTAGCTGCCAATGTGGAAGCTTCACCATTTAGCACTGTAAAATCTAACCAAATCATTAAGCAGTGACAAAATAGAGCCTGTAAGGAGATTTTTCAAAGCCACCAAATAACAAAATTGTTATTATATTCACAGCAGCCAGATACCAAAAAAAAAACAAAAAAACCAAACAAAACCAAAAAACACAACCCCCAAAAAACCTAACAAAAAAACCCAACTACCTTTCAAAAATTAGTCCTCAAATAGTTAACTTCCACAGCAATAAGGATTAGTGTATATTCTACACACCAGAGTAATTCTTCACTATGAAAGTTGTTTATGTTGCATTTGGAAGCTTCAGTATATGTAGTTTCCTATATATAGTCCTTTTTAGGAGTCTCACACACTGAATGACAAGACAATAAAGACAAACTTTAGGGGAAGTTCTTACATTGATATCAATTATCAGTTAACAAATCCTGTGAGGATGAGTATTTACGCCTTAGTCTTCCAAATGTTCCAGTATTGGATTTAATGTGGTATGCTCATATTTCAGAAATAACCTGTGACTGACAGATTAATGAAATCAGTTGAATTTTTTATATTAACTGAAAAATCTTTGAATTTGTCCCCTTATCATCTAGCTTTTTCAACTTTAGTATGTCAAGAAAAAGAAAAAACTTGAACGATAAGTAGAAACATCAACCAGCTATCAAAATTCTTGTGAAATTCAATCAAATGGTGACTTTAAAAACAAATATCAATCAAGTGATTTCCTCAATATTATTTTTTCTCCAAAATAAAAAAGTGTGAGTTGAAGGCATCATCATACCTTTAATGTAAATTGCTTCCTTGTCTTTAATACCTGTTGGAATGAGCATTTTTTAGAAAAGATGCTGTGTAAGCATCATCCTAAAGCAAAAAGAAAGTGCATCTTTTCTGCACGTCTGTTCCTAAAAACTACTGAATACTTGTGCTGCAGTGCTATGCTGCTGCTGAGAGCTTGGATGAATTTGCCTTACAACATTTGTGGAGGAAGAACAGAAATGTTCACTTTTCATCACTTTTGACTAAGCCACAGATTCCAAGTGTAATCACGCAAGATAATCCTGTACATAAATAATTTTCAGGGGTAGGGCTAAGTTTTGTTGTATTAATAACTCAAACCATAAAGCTTAACTGACCTTTAATCACACTGGTTTCCACTAATGTAGCTTTTCCAGTCATGTCCTTCTTATTCTCATGATGCATCAAATCGTTTTGACAATTAACTTGTAATTCGGAAACATCAGCAGCTGTATTTGAGCACAATTTCTTGGTTGTATCTACACAGAAATTCTGAAATTACACAGAAGAACACAGTGACCTCACATGTAAATTTTACTCCAAACTGGATGCTTTCAGAGATATGACATGTAAGAGCAGCATTTTTTTGGTTACTTCTGTGAATTTTAACCACAAATCTTCTGTTGGTCAAAGTAAGTCATCAACCATGTTTACTATAATGTTTGTCTTTGAGTCATGTACATCAGAAAATAACATGACCAGAAGGCACTCTAGGTGAAGAAATTCAACAGGCAGCTGAACATGAGCCAGCAGTGTGCCCAGGTGGCCAAGAAGGCCAATGGCATCCCAGCCTCTATCAGCAATATTGTGGCCAGCAGGACTGGGGAAGTGATTGTGCCCCTGTACTTNGTGCTGGCCTCTTCTCTAAAGTAACCAGTGATAGGACAAGAGGAAATGGTCTCAGGTAGCGCCAGGGGAAGTTTAGCTAGGTATTAGAAAAAATTTCTTCACTGAAAGAGTGATGAGGCATTGGAACAGGCTGTCCAGGGAAGTGGTGGAGTCACCATCCCTGGAGGTGTTCAAGAAACATGTAGATGTGGTGCTTAGGGACATGGTTTAGGGGTTTAGGTGGTGTTGGGTTGGAGGATGGACTTGATGAACCTTGAGGTATTTTCCAGCCTTAATGATTCTATGATTCTATGATTTGTTCATTTAATGAGTTCTGTTATATATTACATCACAAATTTATATAAAGTCTGACATTTCAATTATATTTATCCAGCAGCATTTGTAGCACAGTGAGTATAGTTACACGATACGAACAGGCAATTATGGAACAATTAATTATAGTGTTATTACATTGCAGAAAGTAAGTTATGTGACTGCAATACTCGCACCCCTTGAATTTCATGCTTGATGCATACATTTTCATAATTCTGGTTTTTTTTAACTGTGAAGTATTTATGTCATAAACACTTTCAGTTGAGTACATATTTTTCACCTGTGTAAATAAGAATAAATTAAAAACACTAAAAATGTGTCTTCAGTGAAGCTATATAGTAGCTGCAGTATAGTTACAGTTGAATTCCAATCACTATACCAGAAAGTATATATTTTAAAAAATAATTGGTACAGATTTTGCATTCAAAATCAGATGTAGATTTTGCTCAGCAATGACAAAACCATCCTATTCAGAGAGAGAAGGTCATGTTGGTAAAACTGACAGTAGTTACACAGTAATAGTGCTTGATCTTTTCAGAATCAGCCCACAATTTCCAAAAGCACAGCATGAGCCCTCATTTTATGGCAATCTGCCCCTTTTGAAAAAGGTATCAGCTAGCAATGAGAAAGTCACTAGCAATTGAAACAGAAAATTTTATAGACTACATTAAAAAGAAGAGCTGAGGATGAAATCTGTAAAAGGTACGGACAATTTTCCTCAGTGGGTAGGTCATGCCAAGTGGAAGACCCTAGTTTTTCAGTTAGAGGAACCTACAGTAGTTTTCTCCATTTTCTAAAATAAATACCATAAGCTTGAGCTGCAGGGGATGAATGAGTTAGAGTATTTAATGCAACTTTGTGCTGTACAGGCTGTACAATGCTGGCTAGTGCTCTCCTAGATTGCAAAAGATCCTCTGAGGTCAAGCAAAGATTTAAACAGTGATGTAATCCATAAAAACCTCAGGGTTTTGTACAAAAAATAAATAGAGCTGAGAAATATTTTGCAAAGAGGACAGAAATGACAGAAGTAGTTCTTCACAGGAGAGAATTAAAGTAACCCAAAGGAAAAGGCACTGTTCAAACTAGGACAATGCTCAGCTGGTGTGTTGTGGCATAGCTCCACTGAGGTTACAGGACCTTTGCCTTTCTTTCACCAGCACAGCATAGCCTTTCTCTCATCTCTAGTTCCTTTCTTGATCATCTGCACCTGAACATGCCTGTTCGTTGCCAGTCTGTCCCTGTAATACGAGCAAACATTTTGCAAACAGTTATTAAGAAACATCCACCTCTCGCTCTGGGAAAATACATGCTTAAATAACCCTTTTTTTAAAGCTACCACTAAACTTGTCCTAGCCTCAGTATCAGTCATACCTATTTGTCACAAATTAAAGGTCTTGGGAAGGGCAGGGAAACATTGTTATTCATAGGCAGATTCTTACTGTGTTCAAGTTTTTGGACATACTTAACACTCAGAAAGCTTTCACTTGAAAGTTAACTTTCAAGTAAATAGGGCACCTTAATTTAAATAGTAGACAAAAAATAACTAATTTTTTTCAAAGTCATGAATTCCCTTATTTTCTAGTCAACTTCTTATTTAACATACTAACCCTAGCAATCAGTATCATGAATGGATATGTTCAGATTATTTATTTTGCCTAACTAACTAAAAACAAGCCTTGGTATCAAAACAGAAGATCCCCTCATTAAGAAGAATGTAACTGAAGTTTGTGCTAATCTTATCAGTCACCAGCAAAACCACACACTGCGATACAATGGTTCCCTGGGGCACCCTGCAAACAAATTAAAATATGCAGAACTCAAACATTTAAAAACAAACAGGATTACACAAACTGGATTGTCACTTCACTATTTGCTGAAATCTGATACCGTTTTAACATTCTGAAGAGCACTAGAGATAACAACTATTCTAGAGAAAAACAGAGATAAGATGCTTTTTTAAACTATACAAAGCTGAATTCTTACAGTTGTCTTTCAAATACTAGGCAGGCTTAACAGCAGAAGGTTTCCATACACGTGGAGTCATTGTTCCACTAATTTAAAGAAGTCAGGATATCAACTGTGGTTTTCAGTACTGTTACTGCCAGAAGAAAGACTAATTCAGTTAAAAACTTGTGATCTGAATCACAGTCATATGTTATAACAGCCTACTCACAAGGAAACCTTGAATCTCAGCATTTGGAAAATCCAATCAACAGCTACAGGTGTATGAACTAGAAATTTTACCCCAATGGCTAAGCATTGCTTATTACATGTCTAGGTTCACTCATTGTCCAGAAACAACTCAGAGACAAAGCACAAAGTCATAAAGGTCAGATAGCTGAAGTTTGTGCAGTCCCTCTCAGGAAACAGGAGGTGTTATATCAAAGAGGATGCAAAGAATTCTGAGAGCTAAGGTTACAACTAAAGGGCTGGAGATACATCACTCTAGTAAGAACAGAAGTTTCTGCATTCTGCAGAAGCTGTAAGAGAGTTCAGAGTTTATCTAACATGCACGAACTGAAAACACTGCAGTAGCAAACTGAGTTTCCAACAGAACGGTTTGAACTGATTTCCTTTGATTACCTGAAGAGCTTAAAGCACTGCATTGGTGTGCTTGTGTGCGTGAGCTCACTTCGACAAGCAAGGCTTCCCTCTACTTGCCCATGCCAGAAGCAGTGAAATCTGACATCAGTTCTTATTCTTACGAATGGCACTGCACAAATAGTAACGTCTTGCCTATCTACAACCCCAGGCACACAAAACCTGTTCCAAAAATGCCAATTTTCCCTGCAATTTAAGCATATGCTAGCATCCCCTTCTCATAGCTCCAAGGTGCATTCTCCTCGGACTTTAAATGTTCAGGCTATTAACAGCAGTCTCCCTGTGAATATTTCTTTCCTTGTTGTGTCTAATTGCTTCTTGAACTCATGTACATTTCTGGTGTCAACATCATGTGGCAATGAGTTCCAGAGTTTACTTCTGCATTGTGTAAAATTTCCTTTGGGTTGGCTTTGGGTTTTTTTTGCTGTCCTACCTCACAATTTCATGCTGCTGTTGTAATCCCCCTCTATTCATTTTCTCCCCACATTCAGGTTTGTAACCTTTTCCTGAGTCACCTCTTCTTTAAGGTCCCTTCCAACTCTAGCCGTTCTATGATTCTATGATTCTTCAGACTGAAGAGTTTCTGGTCTATTTCATCTTTACTTTTACAGGAGCTGGATTGTAAATCCGTGATGCAGCAGCTCCTGAAATTCCTGCTTCTTTGCAAGACACAATCCAAGAGTACTGAATGCAATCCCTATACCACACATACTTCTGACAGCAGTATTTGGTCACAACTAGTCAGTAAGCCAGGAAAATAACACAGGAGCTCTTACAATTTAAAAAAAACCCCATACTTTGGAGGGGCCCAGCAAAACTAGTGTAACATCTGAGATAGAATAGCAGAAAGAGAAGCTCTTAAAGCAAGTAAGAAAAAAAAAAAAGGTTGTTAAATCTGTTTACAAAAAAGAAAATTAATACATGTTCACAATATACGTTGTTTCAGTTCCTTCTCTTCTTTTTTTTAATTTAATGAAAGAAAGCTTCAACAACATCTAGAACATTCAGAGTAAAGAAGGAGAAACATTTGTTTAACGTACAGAAAAATGTGGAAGTCAATATGAAACCAACAGCTGTCATAGTCTCTGAAAATGCTGTGAGAGATGTAGTAGCATAAACCAATCTGACAAAACTATGCTTTTCCAGGCAGAAAGTCAAGCTGTTATATGATTACAAATGACTCCAGTGAAGAGGAGTACTCATTTGTCAGAGCAATCAGTGCCGGACATGGCACTACACCTTCGCAGTGCAGTTATTATGAGTCACCCATGCTAGTAGATAAAGATCATAAACCTTTTACTGCAATCTTTAAAGACAGCTTAGAGTGGCACTCTTTGCTGCCTTCAGAAACTCAAGCCAAAGCTCTAGATACATATCTTTGCTTTGGCATATACTGCACAGGTATATTTATCTGTAAAATGCTTAATTGCTGCATGTACCTTTCCACCAGAAAAAAATGTTGTATACATAGAATGAAAGTTTGATGAACGACTTTGCAGTCCAAAGATATTCCACTGTTTCCAGACAAAAAAAGACTATTTATGTCCACAAACTACAAATGAAGATTCTGTAGGACAGTCACACAGCACTGTATTCATGGGAAAGACCAAAACCAGACTGAATGGAGCTTCAGCTTTTAGTATTTTGGAGAATATTTTAAGAAAATTATCAAAGAGGGGAAGAGGGAGAGAATCACCAGTCTAAGCGAGACACAGTATTCATAGTTGCTGATTTATAGAGGAAGACTTCATAAGCTTCAGAGCAACCTGCAGAACAACTACCACCTGTATAATTTAGTGCCAACCTTCACTATATCTGCATGATTTTCTGCAGGGAAAGTTTGGAACCGCTGTGAATCAGGAAAGAATCACAGGTTTTGATTCCCATATTGTATCGATACAGAACCAGGGTAAGTGCTATGACAATCAGAGCCTTAGACCATCCTGAAACACAGATCAGAATTATTTTCTGATTTGCAAGAGCATAAGCTGGAGTAACTACATTCTGGAGTAATGACGTTGGTCTGGATTTACACCAATGTTACTCAAAATAAAATTTTGCCCACTGTATGATTAGAAGTAGGAATGGGTACTTCCACCTAACAGATGGGAAACAGTAATTCAAATAATGGGAATATGTACATGGAAAGTGCTGACCCCCTCTCAGGAAATTTGCATTATAATGGCAGACAGTTCGGATTGATTTTTTTCACTTGAAAGAAAAAAAATACCTTTAGATTATTACTGATTTGTATCTCAAAGTAGCCTTTTTGTATGATCTGTTGGCAAGCTAACTTATCTTGCACATCAAGGCAATTTTTGCAAGGGCACAGTGTACCTGTAGTTAAGGGTACTGAGAAGGGTCTACGATAATGTAGTGAAGAATTTTTAAATTCTTCCCTATTGCATTGATGCTGGTACATGATATCAAGCCTTCATTTTACACAGTCCATTGGAGTGTGGAAAAGGAGAGGAACTAGTTAGAAGATGCTTCAGAAAGGCCATGGGCAATAAAAAGGATCCCCATTTAACCTAATTAACATACAGGATGGGAGCACTTTGGAGAATTATTATTTGCCCACAGAATTCATGAGGTACTATAAAGCACAGATGAACTACTTTTTTGCCAAAGAAGGGGTCAAGGTTATATCATTTCAAAGGCAGGAACAAAATTACATTAGTTCGTGAGTTCTTGTCTGCCTAAAAGGGACATGAAACATCTGATGAAATTACGCAGTTTTGATCAGGGTTCAAGCTCTTAGTAGGTTTCTCCTTCACAAGGTACTTTCTGTACATGCCTACGATATCACAATTAATTTGAGTCTCATTGTCAATAGTCTGGGTCTTCCCAAGGATTAAAAAGGGGAGGCTATGTGATAAAGTCACGATAGACTGTAGGCAGATGCCACTGTAGGCTCATTCCTAAGGTTCAAACTGTGTCTGTAAAAAGTGGTATGTCCCTAAAAGTAGGGGCAGAATTAGTTAATCCTTGTTTGGAGCTTGATTTAGAATATTCGGATTTAAGAAACAGAACAGAGCAGAAAGTCATGTTCTAGCCATATCTGTTTCTACAAAAAGAAAAGCAAATAATGCATCAAAGCGAGTGGGCTCAGAGGAATCCACAGCACACGCGGGGACCACCCTGAGTTTTGCCCAACACGCCGCTCACCTGTGAACTCCAACGAAAAAAAAAAAAATGAAAAAAAAGAAAAAAAATAGAAAGGGAAAGAAACGACACTTCCCTGAGCACCAAGCAAGCTGCTCCGTTTCGGGGGGTCTCGGTCGGGGCCAGGGTGGTGGGCAGGATGATGCCACTAGGTGGCGCTATCCCCCGCTTCATCCGCGCTGCGGCGCGAGGCCTTCCGGCGGCAAAAGGCGGCGGCAGGGGCTCGCGCTGCAGCGGGGAAAAGACCGGTACGGACAGCGCGCGGACGCGCCTCCCACCGAGATTCGTCCTTCCTGCCGCCCCTTCCCCCCGCATTTCGCCCGCAAACGTGGCGGTTAGCAATAGTTCATATGCAAGGAAAATCGCCTTGATCAGATCTGGCGATTTCTCAGGGCAGTGGTACGCGGTGCAATGTCAGAATCTGATAATTAGAGGGGCCGAGGTTTGGTAACTTGGAGGGAACAGCAAACGGGGGAGTGGGCGGGGAAGGGATCCAGCCCATAGGATGACCTTTGAGGAAGGGCACGGTACACGGTTTTCAAGGAAATTTGATGACGGCTTTAAGGGTATAATTACCTACTGTCACTCTTCACTGACAGTTCCCACAGTTCAGGCACATTTTCTACAGCTGATTGAGATAAAATAAGTTGCATTATGTTATCAATAACAAACATACCCGAGTGTACTGCTATTACATTCTGCTAAAATTCTTTGCTTGCTCCAGAAATTCAGAGCCCCAAGCTTTTTGTTCTTAATCCAATGACTTTCATGTACTCATTCACTGCTCACAGTACTCATTTAATCATTTAGTGTTGAATGAGATCTTTTTCTTTTCCAAAATCTGTCCCAGAATAGTACAGAGTATGTCTCAAGAGAGTTTAAAATAAAGCTTTGCTACCAAAGGGTCTTTTGTGTCAATGGGTAACTAGAGCTGTCAGCCTCTTTTCCCAGACATTCTTCTGCTGCTCAGTGTGTGTACAAGCAAAAGAGAACAGAAAATGTTGGGCAACCCTGAGTGGCCTGGGACAAAACAATGCTGTGCTAGCCAGCACAAAGTCACTAGGCTTATATTTTCAGCTATTACTGTTACAAATCAAAAAGGGTATTTAAAAACCTTTTTTAGCAATAGTTCATATGCAAAAATATAGAACTGCATTTTCTGTAATGTATGTGATTACATTTACTTTTGAAGATGTGTCTTTATCTTAAGGCCTGTTTTTTATGAGTACTTAAACAGCACTTTCTTTATTAAACAAACTGTGCTGTGGAGTTTTGTGGAGTTTTTTTGCCTTTGAAATGCTGGCAAATTGAAATGTGCTCTTTTCCACATAGCTTCAAAAAATGGGTAGGAACTGGTGAGGTCCCTCAGCTGTCACCATTTCATCCAGCCTTGCCTCTTCACCAGCCTGCCTTCGCTGCCAGCAGTACTGCCTACCTGCCCTGCCCAGCGCTTGCAGCCACACTCATGAGTGCTCAGCTACAGAAATTAAGCCTGGGCTGTCTCAGATTGGGAAATGAAATGCAGTTAGTAGCCACCTGTTAAAATCCTGGTTTCCGTGGCACTTACTGTGTGAGGCGGCAACCGTGAAAGGACATGAGAAGAGGACCTTGTTGTTTGTTTGGCAGTCCGATGCCTTAACCCCAAAGAAGGCTTTGCTCTTCTCCTGGGCTCCTCAACCACTAAGCACTGAAGTTGCTGGGAGAAAAAAGTGTACATCTGAAGACTTAAATTATTAAGATCTGCTTCTGTATTACAAATACATCTCACCTCAGCAAATGGAAGTGTTTGTTTGTTCAAAGGCTATGAAATGTGGCATTTTGTGAAATCACCACTTACGCAGAAGATGTGAATTCTTCTCATCTGTCTTAATGGGACATTAACTGGAAATTTAATTACAAGGGAGAGTTAATTATCTGCAGGTTTGCCAAACTGCAGATGGAATCTACTCAACAGAATGGAATCTGAATGCTGAAGCTGATGTGAACATAAGTGCAGTTTAGCGTAGGGAAAATTTGAATTGAAACCAAATGAAAAGAACGAAATTTCCTGTAACTCCTGACACAGAACCTCAAAAGAAGCACCCCTCCCTGCACCATTCCCCGAGGTGTGTCTCCCTCAGTCCTCAGATCTTCTCTGCCCCTAAAAATGAAATAACAGCCACACTGTTTCAGGACAAAGTGCATCTCACTCAGTACTTTGTCTTCTTCACCTTTGCTCTAAGCAGACACCAAGGAAGAGTCAGGACAGAGCAAGGCAATCTGCTACCTCCAAATACACTCTCAGCCTCTTGCTATTTTCAGCTCAGGGAATTTCCTGAATTTGACGTAGTTTGTCTACCAGTAACCCTCAAAGGGTCCCACTTCCAAGTATCTGTCCGGTCTCCCCTTGAACTCCTGATCCACTCTCAGGCTTGTTCTGGCTCCCCTTGGTCTGAATGTATCCTGCCTCATTTCCTCTAATTTTGGCCCTGCAGAGAGTGGGGTGGGGGTAGGAAGGGGGGGGCAAGATTTTTAAAATAAGTTGTTTTCAAGTTCTTACTGCTGTGCTGTCCTACCTAGCATGAGTCTGCAAGCCCAGCCGCAGAGCTCACACTGTGCTTCCTCTTACTGCATGACAGAAAACACTATGCATGGCAGACAGCAGCCTCAGGAAAGCAGCAGGACACAGTGTTGATAGGAATTCAATGCTTCAGATCAGATTCAGATCTCAGAAACTGGGTGTAAAATTGGAGTCACTCCTTGCAGCTCAGAAGCGTTATTCTGGATTTACTCAGTCATGGCTAAATTCAGCATCAGGCTGCTTCTTTTTCAAAATCATCTGGCTTCTAGGCCACAGTGGGGAATGTAACAGCAGGAGCAAAAGGAAAAATGGGTTATTTTATTAGTAAAATGCATTCCTATTCTAACAGGTATTTCTGCAGCATTTGGATCCCTTCAACAATTTTGTCTTCTCATACACGTACTCACATCTGAATGTACACAGAGGTATGAATACATAAATATTTTAGCTTGCCCACCAGAAGCTAGACTGTTTTGGCAGAAAGAAACTATTCTGCCCCATTTTTCACTTCCTTCTTTGTTCTTTATTCTCTGACATGATTTTGAAGCTCTGACGCTGAATTCACTCGCAGCTGTGTTAAACTGCACACCAGTGGTTAGCAAACCTGGCCAAGCCACAGGGGATTTTGGTTTGTTGTCCATACTGAAGAATGTCTTGGGCAGAAGCTGAATTCTTCCTCATTAGAAAGGACTTTCACACCCTGGAACTTCTGACAAGTTGGGAAGACCCTACCCCCCAGAAAAAAATTAACTTCTAATTACAGGTACTTATCAAAGCTAATAATAGGGGACTTTTTTGGTCTGTTTCTGTCTGTTAGCACCTTAGATTTTGAACGCTCTCAATTCAGTGCAGGGAACAAAACTAAGGTGAGGGAAGGCTTGCAAGGGCATTTGCCCCCTCGTATCAAAATGAAACCATGTAATACAGTGTGCCCACTTCTGCCTCCCTCCACCTCCCCAAACCACCCTCCCTCCTAGGCACTGCAGCTGGCTGGAGCTACAGGAGATCTGGGAGCTCTCCCTGGGTTATCTCAATGGCAAGTGGCAGGCCCTGGTCACCAGCCTGCTTCAGAGCCAGGCTACAGATTCAAATGCTGAGCTGCTTCAATACCAAGCTGTAAGGATTAGAATGACATGTCCTCCTCTGCTGATAACTGTTTTCCAGAGCTTTTGTTACATCCACTCCATTTCTAGGTTCTGTCCAGAGAGGTGGGTTTGTAGGGCAGACTTAGCACTCTGGCAGACTTCAGAGTTATGCCTCTGACATTTACAGGGCCTTTCAAGCCCGTTCAAAAAGAGACAAGTGAGAAAAGAAGATCTGTACAAATCCCAACCTGTTATTTCTTGGCTTGCAGAAAAACAACTGGTAAGTCATCCTAGTAAGCAGCATGGAAAACAGGGATGGTAGTACTTCAGTTGTGCACGAAGAAATGTCAAATAGCATAAGAACGTTCATATTCAGCCATTTTATATTGTACTGTGGAAGTCAAGTCCTGTAAAGCACATGTTCATATTAATGCGTAATGGGTTAGTTCATTGGACACAGATGGATGTGCCATACCACAGACTTCTTCCAACATAGCACCACTGTGCTTTGCCTCCTATATCTTCTTCTCAGTGGCTACATGGCAATTATGTGTTTTCTTCCCCTACGGTGGCTGTGATGGTATCATTGGCACTCATTTCTGCTGCTCCTAAAGAAATTATTGTGGAGACAGTAGTTACTCTTTTTCAATGTATTCTTTTTATTTAGGATATTATTAAAAAGGTAAGCACAAAAATGTATCTGTCATCTGTGCTGCAGAAATATGCCTTAAGTTATAGCTAAAGTAAAATACAGCTAAACTAGAATTGTTCCAGTATTGCCTCTTAAAATTATACTGGCTTTCACACTGAAGCTAGAGCTAAAAAGGATTAAGCACAATCTAAACTTATTTCACAACTACAAAACACACAAAACAATTAAAAAACTGTATATGGGAGAGAAGAGAGAGTAACTCATGAGAGAGAGGATTTTTCTTTTACACAATTCCTCAAAGTTATTTCAACTGGGAAATAATTCACATATTATTTTTGTGAATGTGAACAGTCTTACGTAAACCAACCCACATACTCTTCCATGTTTGGAATTGAACATTTCAGAAAGGGAGTGGAAAATGGACCTTCAAACTGTTCACCACCTCCTCCTCCCTCCATCCCTTACATATGCTGCATACTTGTATTGTACAATTGGTAAACAGCACTCCTAACAAGGAAACAACATGTAGTCTTGTCAGATATGCCACAGTATCTCCCCTCACTCGTGGTGAAAAGCGATGGCTGTGTTCACTGCAAGGGGCTGCCTTTATGGGATCTCAGAGTGAACAAGATCTCTTCAGCAGGTCTGTGAGGACACACACTAGCAGCTCAGGTGGACCAGCTAAACTGGTGTGGTGTGTTGTCGGTTTTTAGCCTATTACTCCAAGCCATTTTATTATTGCTCTTGAAGAGGATCGAGGACCTATGGTTTAAGCTCTTAAGGGAGCTATTAGAACAGCAGTGTGGAAGCATCCATTCATGGATGTTGGGCAATGCCACCTTGGGCCTTCATGGCTACTGCTGCTGCTGAACCTCAGTTCAAGCTCCATGTGCAGGCATTTGGAGGGGACCAGTAATGGCACAATCCTTGGCAAGCAGGTAAATTCTGGGCGGTAGCCAGTCTGAATCACTTGATTTTTCAAGACTGCCTGGCTCAAGATAGCATGCCCAGTGGTACTGACTGGTCAGTTGAAACAAGTCAGCTCCTACAGACCACCAAAGAAATTAAGACAAATTTGAAGGTATAAGAAGTTTGTCTTCATTGTACTGATCTTTTGGCTGTATCATACAGGGCAGTCAAGTACTTCCAGTTGAGACAAAAGACCTGGAGGAATCACATGGTGAATATAAGGTCTGTATTTGATCTTGTTAATGTTCTCACACAGTCCTTGGGGAGTATCAGTCTTCAAGCTAACAGGAAGGACCAAAAGATTTCTTTCATTCTCACTCCCTGGGGCAATCTCTCGCTTATGCTCTCAGCACATGGCATCATCAGGATCCACCTTTTCTATTGGTGAACTCCCCTGGCACTCATGACAAAGCTGACAAAACTGTGTTCAGATCAAACATTTCAGTAAACTGATTGCCACTGCCCTGTTTTACATACACAGTCATGTTTCCAGTCACCTGTCTTGAACAGACAGTTTCTTTGTAGTCCACCTACCAGTGACAATGTTCTTACCACAGCTATGGTAGATTGGATGTGAACAGTCCATTAAGTAAATATTGATGCTTTTCAAGTATAATTAAGAGAATCATGCTTTTAAGGGAGGCAACACCCATGGTTTATTTTTGTCAGACACGGTGATAAAATCTTTTAAGGTATTTAAATATTTAGGTAATTCTTAGAACTTCAAGACAGATTTTATTGTCAGTCAGACAACATGCTTGACAAATGGGTCTCCTTTCGCTGCTTGTCTCTTTCTGACACAGGTCAATTTCTTCATTGTAGAATGGTACTTCAGTTATAATAATGGTTGGCTCGCTTGAGTTAAAAATAGCAGAATTGAGATTTCAGTAATCTCACTGAAGGTTTCTTCTCACATCTGATCATTGAGCTCAAAAGGAGAGCATGAAATTTCAGCCATGTTAAGTATGCATGTGTCTTAAAAACTGGTTAGTTGTTGCTGCCCCAGGAAACTGCCCAGCGTAGCCAGCTGGAAACATGGGGCTCAGGAAACATAGACTAACCACAGCCAGCTGTGAGAAGTGATTTTTTTTCTCCAGAGCTGCTCTTTTCTGTGTCTTTCACCAAAACCACAGACTGTACAGTGCTGTGGAGGGGCATGGCGTTGAGGAGATGCAAAAATGTTCCAGCACTGGTAAGGCTGGGCTGTCTCACAGTCATGCCTTCAGCCGGCTACTGTGGGCAGATCAGGGCTGCTGTAGATCATGCAAACAAAGAGGCATGTTGCAGACATGAAGGTGTCTGAGCTGAAACAAAATGGCAAACCTGAAATGACCCCTGCCAAGTTGCAGAGAGATGAGGTGTCCAGTGCTTGTTTCAAGCTGGTTGAAAAATGGCTTGCTGAGCATTTAATGAAAGCAACAGAAATTCTCAAAAAGATTTGGCTGGTTTTGGCTATTGTCACCTTCTCACCCCAGTGAGAAACAGATTAATGCAAGAAGAATATCTAATCAGCTGGAGCGAATTAGTCTATCAAAAGCAGTGTGCATCCTCGTGTGAGTACACTTATGTGCATGTGTAGGTGTTTACAGGAGCAGAACCTTAGGGGCTGTGACCCTTCCAACACATTCACACATACTTAAGTTTACTGTGGGGAACAATCCCCTTTGGTAAATGGAAAATCTCACCATGGTATTGTATAAGCCTGAGAGTTTGCAAGATCAGGACCTTGGACTCAATCTTTTCTACAGCAAAGCCTATTTTTGGCACTAAGAAAGTGATAGAACATATCAAAATAATCAATCAGATACACACATCCTCTGTGTCTTAAACTGAAAAATATTCAGGGAAGGAACTATATTTTTCCACAGATGAAGTCAGTGTCTAACATATTGTGGGTGCTACCGAAATTCAAATAATAAATAGAAAAAAATGACTTGGCATCATTTATTTATTTGCTTCTTTGTGGATTTATGAGATGGCTAACAAGAATAAAAGAATATACAGCCTGTTATTATTAATTCTGTGGTTTAATAGTCATTTATTTAGGTGTAGAAAACTTAAAAACTGAGAAATTCATCTGCGTTTTCTGGGTGCCTGGTGACATTGAAAGCTTATATAAATAATGCAAATCTCAGGTTAGCCTCATGCTCCAACACTTATTTCAGCTTCTTGGATAACTAATAAGCTCAACAGCAGGCAGCACTGCATGTGACAATAGCTCTTGGGAGAAAAATCTCTAATCTACTTGGAAATGGACTAAAATATCTCATTAATTTCACATGGATCATCAGAGGGCATCTGTGAGGTAGCAACAGTTTGCAGATGACAAAACCTTGCTTGCCAGCAGAAGCCTTCCCTTCAGCACTGCTCACTCCCTAAGACACACAGTCCCAAATTCATCATCCTTGACTGAAATCATGGAGACAAAATACTGTGAGTCAAAAACCTGTGTCTTAGGCAACCTGAGGATACCCCCCCGATGCTTCCTTCCGGGCCAGAATTTATCAGGTCAGCAGCTTCTGATTCCTCCTACTCCATTTGGCCACCTTTATAACAAGCATGTTAGCAACAGGGAAACATACCCCTCTGTGACAGTAGCTGTCTCCCATTTTGAGGACCATTTTACAGTGGCACAGCAAAAAGAGACTTCAATGCAAATGAAAGCTAGAACCCAGGAGGTGTGAGAAGCCACACTTGCAGTGTAGAGCTCTTTAAAGACAGTCAGTTTCACCATGCTCTGGTTTTAACAGACCTTTGCAGGAGATGGTCTGTGTGGTTTTGTGACCCAAAAGTTTCATTTTAAGACTGGGAGTTGGGTGAAAGTAGACAGTCGGGAAGAAATTTGGTGAAAGATTTATGCATATCTTCACAAGCTTCAGGAGGTCTTTGCTGAACTGCCTGGTTTCTAGTCTAAAGTAGGATTTCCCTGGAATTTTCCAGCAGAATTTCTACGAGCCTTAATTTTGATCCATTGCACATGTATTTGAGATTTTAAAAAAGCAGAAAGAAAAGATCTTGTATTTTAGCCCAATTTATTTCAGTATTTTTAGTAACCTACATGTTTTGCAGATGAATTTAGTAAAAGTTGCAAAAACATTTTGCAATGTCTTAGAACTTAACAGTAGTAAGACTGCAGTTACAAAGTTTCACCTTTTTTTTCCCAGAAAAAAAATGGTTTGCAATATTCATTTATTGCAGAGGCTATAAAATAGTCTGCTGATAAAAGCAGTATTACTGATAGAAATTTCTGGGTTTAAGTAGTCCTCATCACATTTCTCTTACAAACTTAAGAATATCCTTTGTAGCAATTTCATAATGTAGCTATCCAAAACTTCTATATTAAGCCCTGGATTCAAGCAGGTATTCGGGTTTTTTTTGTAACTTTACAGGTACAATTGGGACATTGCTCCTGGCAGACTGGCAAGATAGCACACAGGAATTATCTCATTTAGCTGTAGATCAATGCCATGGCTGCAACTATAAAATTGTAGGCAAATTGTACAGTAAATAAAAAGTTATTATCAATCGCTTTTAGCTCTGCAGTGATACAGGAGAGGGGACAGATACCATAACAGGTTCTCTGCTGAGAACGTTTCATTCAAATACTCTGTTTTCTTACAGAGTCTCTCACACCTCTTGTTACTGATGGATACTTTTGTCTTGCTAGTGATAAAAGTGGGGAAATCAACCCACGTTCAAGTAAATACATCAGGATCAGTGATGTTTTTCTTCTTATAGAAGAGAAAGCTTATTTAGTTATTTATTATTTGATGGAAAGGTATCACATGGGCATTTAATAAAATCATCAAGAATCTTTCTGCTTTCACTTGGTGTATTATTAAGTCACAGCCCTAAGTGGAAGACAAAGCAAAATCAAAGGCCCATTGTGGATTTCCAGTGTATGCAGTTGTTACTTTACAGAACAGGTAGCATTACAGAGTAGTATCAACAGTCTGGTCAAGCCCCAATGCTGTTCCTCATCAACTGATCAGATTTTAACAGATAGAGGCAGGAATAACAGACAGAGGCAGATAATGCATAGAGGCAGGAATGGAACCACACACTTTGTCATTGCTGCTCATTATCAATGGCTGCAAAGTCATTTAAAGATTTGAAGCAGTAGTAAATGAGAGTACACTTTACCTTTTGGTAAAATAACCTTGTTTTGCCCATCTCAAATATTCCATTTTAAAATTACCCTAACATTACATGTATTTCATTCCTGATCAAAATCCTTCATTTCAGGTAGTCCTCTGACTTGAGCTCTCTTTTGGACATAATGGAAACAGCTGTAACACACACTGTCACAAAAGGGTCTCTTGAGAATTTTACTCTGGAGGAGAACTGAGTACAGTAGTTACTTGCTCCAGGATTTCTTTTTACCTGCCTATATTTCATCTTTCCACATAAACAGAGGAGGAAGAGGGGCTTCCTGGAGAGTAAGGCAGAAGATTACTTCCTGCTATCAGTACAGAAATGGGCATCATTCAAGAAGGAGCTGTCTGGTGACAATCCCTAACTACTTCAGAATAATTTTGAAAAAATAATACCTAATTTCACAAGGCTAGTGTAACACAGAACTTCTCACCAAGCTTCAATGTGGATGCAGAGGGACACATTACACCCTTGTAATTAATCCAAGTGAATTCTTCCAAGGACATAGTTAATTCAATCTGAACAACAAACTGTTGACATAGTAAATAACATGGTTGTTGCAAATGCAATTTGTAAGCTGATGGTTCAAAAAACTTTGTATCTGGGATCAGAGTCTATTTTTCTCCCTGAAAACTGCAGAGAAAAAGTTTTGTCCAGAGGTTTAGTTCAGGACAAAGCAAGTCTGCTAGCCAAGAAACCTAGCCGCTAACCTGCTGAGTGACTGCTGGCAAGTCATCTGCTGTCTCTTCCTTCTGCCATGTGTTTTCCATCTATTTAGAGCATGAGGATGTCTGCTGGGACTGCAGCTCACTTCATGTTTCTGCAGGGCTCAAGGTCTCCAAGACCCTTCCTCCACATGGGCCTGTAGGTATTACAATGACTGTCAATATCTATGCAAGGGGTCTTTAGTGTCACACCATTTCCTAGAGGAATTTCATTTAATCCAAACATCCCACTCTTATTTTCCAGTGATTGGCTAAAACAAGTCCCCAGGTGTGAGAAAGCCTCCAGCTGCCTAGAAACTGAAGGTACAGACAGCTGCAATAGTATTAAATACCTCCCTAGGAATCTTATAGCTAGCAGTAGTCTTTTGTTCTCTTTTCATATTATCCTTACCCACTCTTTTTGTATAGCCAATGCAACACCAATGTGGGGGGAAAAAAAAAACACAAACTTCCCTTAGTTCATTTGTCTTGACAAAATAGACACACTGACTCACAAATATTTGTATGTTTATAAAATAAGCATATTTTGAACATGGAATGCTGAAAACCTTCTAAATGAGGCAGAGATTTGAGGTCAGAAAACTTCCACTAAGTCATGGTTAAGGGTGCAAAGATGAGTTGACTTAAATATAGTCTGCCAATAAAGAAAACTGTTTTCATCTCTACCTACCATTGAAAGAATCCTGTCTCCAGCAACTGACTTGTCTATCATAAAAAAAATGGCATCCTTGCAGAAGTGTCTTTATCTGAGCCCCAATATATTAAAACCTTTGAGAAAATGTAAAACTGATTCCTCAAGACAAAGAGTTGCCTTATGTGAGGGTTCGCCGAATATTCTGGTCACCATGACAATAATTATCTGAGACACCATGGGGACCTGACTTACACAAAATAGAAGCAGAATGCAGTACACTGAATTCCACTGGGCTGTAAGGCAGGTAAACATTGATGAACATTGAGATTAAATAATAGGTGAAGAATGAAATACTAGTAAGCAGTAGGATCAGTTCATAGCTTTCCCCACTGCCCATAATGACTTTACAGGCCACATAAGCTTTCTGTTTCAGTTACATAAACTGTAACACCAGCCTTAACTTTGATGCAGCTTTTTTTCTGCAGATTTTTTTTTTTCAGGTGGCAAGCTCTCAGCAAGATAATCTCTTCTTCGCTGTTTTCAAACAAGGCTGCCCTCTCTCATGTTTAGCAGCATTTACATATGAGGATGGTTGTCCTGCTGACTCCAAATTAATTTTGTCAGAAGGAAAAGCTCATGTGCAAGAATGGGAGCATGAGAGCTGGACCGGGGCTATATGGAAGCATGCCTCAGGTGCCACTAAGGTAAACACTCCAGCAATTAATGCAGAGGAGAAAACTGACCACTGAAAACAGAACACAGCCTTTACAAAATTACTAACATGAGTCCTGAAAAATAGAAGCACCTCAGCTGACTTAATTGCATGGTTCCTCTGAAATGAAGCGCCCCATTAATGGTTATATGTCCAGTGTGCTGTTGAGACTTGACAAATCCATCATTACTCAGTCAAAAAACCCTAGGGCAAAATTCAGTGTTGTGTGACAAAAAAACTTACAGCCAAGAAAGAGGGAGCTTTGATGGTTTACACCAGTCTTCTTATAAGCCAGCTTTTAGCTGCCCCAGGAGCTATAGCTGACATTGACCACTTTNGCTGCAATAGTATTAAATACCTCCCTAGGAATCTTATAGCTAGCAGTAGTCTTTTGTTCTCTTTTCATATTATCCTTACCCACTCTTTTTGTATAGCCAATGCAACACCAATGTGGGGGGAAAAAAAAAACACAAACTTCCCTTAGTTCATTTGTCTTGACAAAATAGACACACTGACTCACAAATATTTGTATGTTTATAAAATAAGCATATTTTGAACATGGAATGCTGAAAACCTTCTAAATGAGGCAGAGATTTGAGGTCAGAAAACTTCCACTAAGTCATGGTTAAGGGTGCAAAGATGAGTTGACTTAAATATAGTCTGCCAATAAAGAAAACTGTTTTCATCTCTACCTACCATTGAAAGAATCCTGTCTCCAGCAACTGACTTGTCTATCATAAAAAAAATGGCATCCTTGCAGAAGTGTCTTTATCTGAGCCCCAATATATTAAAACCTTTGAGAAAATGTAAAACTGATTCCTCAAGACAAAGAGTTGCCTTATGTGAGGGTTCGCCGAATATTCTGGTCACCATGACAATAATTATCTGAGACACCATGGGGACCTGACTTACACAAAATAGAAGCAGAATGCAGTACACTGAATTCCACTGGGCTGTAAGGCAGGTAAACATTGATGAACATTGAGATTAAATAATAGGTGAAGAATGAAATACTAGTAAGCAGTAGGATCAGTTCATAGCTTTCCCCACTGCCCATAATGACTTTACAGGCCACATAAGCTTTCTGTTTCAGTTACATAAACTGTAACACCAGCCTTAACTTTGATGCAGCTTTTTTTCTGCAGATTTTTTTTTTTAAGGTGGCAAGCTCTCAGCAAGATAATCTCTTCTTCGCTGTTTTCAAACAAGGCTGCCCTCTCTCATGTTTAGCAGCATTTACATATGAGGATGGTTGTCCTGCTGACTCCAAATTAATTTTGTCAGAAGGAAAAGCTCATGTGCAAGAATGGGAGCATGAGAGCTGGACCGGGGCTATATGGAAGCATGCCTCAGGTGCCACTAAGGTAAACACTCCAGCAATTAATGCAGAGGAGAAAACTGACCACTGAAAACAGAACACAGCCTTTACAAAATTACTAACATGAGTCCTGAAAAATAGAAGCACCTCAGCTGACTTAATTGCATGGTTCCTCTGAAATGAAGCGCCCCATTAATGGTTATATGTCCAGTGTGCTGTTGAGACTTGACAAATCCATCATTACTCAGTCAAAAAACCCTAGGGCAAAATTCAGTGTTGTGTGACAAAAAAACTTACAGCCAAGAAAGAGGGAGCTTTGATGGTTTACACCAGTCTTCTTATAAGCCAGCTTTTAGCTGCCCCAGGAGCTATAGCTGACATTGACCACTTTTATGCCCTACTACCCCATTTTTTTACCGAGGCCCTTCAGAACAGAGGGAACATTGCAATGAAGTACATGAGCTACTGTCCAAGGATGTATTTATTTCAGTCAGATGTAGTGAAAAGGCAAGCTCAGCACAGGAGAGACAGGAGATAGGAGAGAGAACAAAATTAGGAAAGTGAAGAGAAGCTGTTCAAATTAATTCATTGCATCTGTCTTAAGTCATATAAAAGATATAATTTCACCCAAGAGCAAGCCTTCCAAACAGCAATTTATTTTGTAGAAATAATTTAATGACACACCACTACTTGAGTGCCTGGTACTTTACATACAAATAAAAATAGCAAGTCCCTGCACTTCAGCTTTGTCATCTAAATTAGACTTCTGAGACCAAGTCCTCTGTGGGTATAAATTAGCATAGCTCCACTAATGCTGGAGGAATAATTTATGCACCAGAAAGGGAAATTGTATGTGGAAAAGACATTTTTTGACTCTAAAACACCAATCCAGTCCTGATTGGTTTTATTTAAATTATTAATCCTCTGGGCCTCTCAAGTGACTCAATGATTTTACAACATTTGTAGATCTGGAGAATCCATATATGGATTCATAAAGCAATGGGAAAAGACTTTACAGCTCTCAAGAAGAAGAAATACAAGAATGAGCCGTGTAGGACAAGGGAATTCTATAACCGAGACTTCTGGGCTGCCTACATAAAACCTCTGCAATTTTGGCTTTAAAGGTCACAGATGCCAGAAGGGAAAATGGTAATAAAAATTGCTCACATTTAAAGCAAAAAAATTCCTTGATATTAATTATTGTCAGAGCCAGTGTATTCTCTGAGCTTTCAGATCCCTTAGTGGAGAATGTAAATCTTCCTAAAGAGAAGCAACACGCTCCTCAAGCCACAGGTATGTGCTGTTAGTATCCACAAATGGGATGTAATATCCAGCCTGAATGGGTGTCAGTCATGAAAGAGTGGTAAAAGATTAATTTTTGCTGTAATGGAATTTAAAGTCTTGTCCAAAGAATATTAAAGTGGTACAAATAACAGCCAGAAGAAGACAACCTCTTTGTATACCTCCCAGCTAACCCGTTCTTGCTTACGCTCCTTATATATTTTATTTTTCTGCCAGAGTAAGTCCAGGAGCTCCTTGTTCATCCACAGAGGCCTCCTGGCATTCTTGCCCACCTTCCTCTTTCTGGGGTTGCACTCCTCCTGTGCTGCAGGAGATGGCCCTTGAATACTGACCAGCTTTCTTAGGCCCCTCTTCCTTCCAGGGCTTTGTCCCATGACACTCTGCCAAGCAGGTCCCTGAAGAGGTCAAAGTCCTCCCTCTTGAAGTCCAGAGTAGTGACCTTGCTCTTTGACCCCCTAAGGATCTGGATCTCAACCATTTAATGGTCACTGCAAACAAGGCTGCCCTTGAGTTTCACATTACTCACTAGCCTCTCCTTGTTGGTAAGGACAAGGTCCAGCATAGCAGCTTTTCTCATCAGTTCCTGTAACACTTGGATGAGGAAGTTGTCATCGATGCATTCCAGGAACCTCTGATTGCTGGTGCCCTGCTGTGTTGTCCTGCCAGCAGATATCAGGGTGGTTGAAGTGTTTCTATCTGTTTATAGAGGGCCTTGTCCACTCGGTCTTCCTGGTCAGGTGGCCTTTAGCAGACCCTGACTACAACATCTCCTTCCCCTGACTTCCCTTTAACCCTGAGCCATAAGCTCTCTGGCAGCTCCTCATCCATCCCCAGGTGGAGCTCCATGCCTTCCATCTGGTCTCTGACATAGAGGTCAACATCCCCTCCCCTTCTCCCCTGCCTATCTTTCCTAAAGTGTTTATATCCATTTATTCATACGCTCCAGCCATGAGAAACGTGAAATTCTAGTGTTAAAAAGTGTTCTGTTTCTGGGTTTTGTTTCTTTCTCTACAAAACTGTTGTCTGAAACAGTAGAAATGGCATCTTTCCTTAAATTAATAAGCTTTTAAATGTAATGCAATGACAGGTTCATAAAAATGCTCTTAGTGGCTGTATATCAGTAGATAATCCTCTCAGAGTTGAAAAAAGTCTTAGCCAATGTTATCACAGTTAGTAAACTGCAACCACTTCAGGTATGTTAAAAGAAAAACCTAACTTAATAGGCTTTAGGCAAGGTTTCTCAATATGGTGTGGTGTTTTGTAAATTATATTGCTCTGTACATTAAATCTATTCACATATATCTTCCACATGAAAGAGAAATGTTAGTGAAATAAAGATCATAAAGTCACATGAAAGAGAAATAAATTTACTTTATTGCAGCTATTAGTGAAAATATGGACCCTGTGTGATTAGTAGCTGGGGACACATTTATTAAATACTGAAGAAAAAAAAGAATTTCAGTACAAAATTATTCTGTGGAAGATTTATTTTATCTACCATTGAAAATTATCTAGGACAGAAGTTCAGTACAGAGAAATGCTTGTGTAATAAGTATGAATGAAATGGATTGATAATATTAAAAAAAATAAAGACAGCTCAAAAATTTTGCAATTCTGTCATGCTACATTTGGCAATATCCAGTGAGGAAAGAGAGGGAGAGGGAGAGAGAGAAGGAGAGGACCTCTTCAGTAACACAACCCTTTATGTTTGGCGCAGAATTTTAAAAAATTGTTACAGTTTATGTACCAATGAGGAGTGGAAAAACATGATACATGGATACTCTTTTATAGCTGAAGTTGAAACTCAACAGACACATTGGCATGTGCAATGTTTCAGCATATAGGAATCCAAATTTATGGCAGGAGTACAAACCATACACAATTCTTCCAATGTAAATTGATTTTTAAAATGTAAATTCATGTAATTACAATTTTCTTTGTCATAAGAAAGGTACTAAAAGCTTATTGCAATTGTTTTTTTTTAATTCAAGCTGGTACTTTACATGTTCACCAGCAGTGAAGATGGAGGCTTCGGAAATCCCCATTATTCATCTTGTTGTAAGAAAAGTGTGGGGCAGGCTATAGGGTTAGGTTGTCAAAATAAACACTTTTTGTATTTTCTGACATTGTGCGTCTGTATGTTTGCAGAGGGCAAAGGACAGCCTTCAAGAATTTCAAGGTTTCAAACAAAGATTCAACTGCCAAACACACACAACCTGTTTTAAAAAGTTTGGGAAAAAAAAAAGCCATGGCCATCACTTGTGAGTGGTCAGTGTTTCTGATGTCTTTGATACAAGCATGCATGTTCTCCTCTGTGCCCTTAGTTCCTGTTATAAAAAATGCTAGAAAAGCAAAGTGGTGGACGAAAAAAAGGATCTGTTAGACATCCTACAATCCAGCGTGCCCTTCTATTACTGGCACTGCAAGAGCTGTGGAAACAGGACTAGCTCACACCTGAATTCTTACTTTATCTCTTTGCCCAGAGATAATTGTCATGTCAATATTTAGTTATTTAAGAAAAACAAATCTGACACGCACAAATTTTTGTGCTCTCTCCTAAGTAATTCTGTTAAATGCTACTTATACATTTTCTCACTTCAGCAGAAATGAAATGTGCATAACAGGAAAACATGGATCCTCAAATCTTTACTTTGATGATCTGCTTGCAAATTATGTTTATGCCAGGTTCTGTGCAGGATTGAACTTCATCCTCCATACACATATGACTGAATTTCCAAACCCCATGAGACTCCTGCCACATACCTGGGAGAGCCAAAAAAGCAAGACACTAGGGCAACTTGTGGAGCTGGGAATGAAAACAGTCCTCTAAGAATGTGATTTTTTTCCTCTACAGATGGGAGTGTTGCAGGTTCTTGGATGACACCTAAGCCTCAGCCTTCCCTGGCAAAGCACTTCCCCGTGAACCAGGGTTTCATCCCATCCCTGAGACCTTGTAACCACACAACTCTGCAGTGTCCAAGCCACAGCACTAGGGCTTTGCTTGAACTGCTGATGAGCCTCGTGCATACCAGCAGCCATAATGTAGTGACCTTTTCCTTATGCAAATACACTAATCAAAACTCTATTGTGAAAAAGGGATGTCTGTCATCCAGTTTGCGTTAATTATTACACCATGTGTGGAGTTCAGCTCCAGATCTAGACACAAAAATGTACAAAACTTTGTGTACCTATCTACATGCTCCACACATCATTGCTCTGACTACAGTCAGGAAACCTCAGTTAAAAAGTGATTCAGCTAACCGCAAAGTGTCTATTTAACTCTCTAGGTGCTGCTGACAGCACAGGCCATAACAGGAGCTTAGAGAAGTAGCACACACTTGGCCATGTAAAGAAAAGTGCTTTTCTCTGGAACGAGGCTGTCCTGGCCCACCCATCACAGCAGCATGCTGGCTGAGCTCTGAAGAAACATGCTTGCCATCTTCCTCTCGCAACACAGATCTTCCAAATTCGCACTTCATAGAATCATAGAATCATAGAATCATAGAATCGTAGAATCGTAGAATGGTTTGGGTTCAAATGAACCTTAAAGATCAAGTTTCAACCCTCCCCGTCATGGGCAGGGACACCCTCCACTAGACCAGGTTGCTCAAAGCCTCATCCAGCCTGGCCTTGAACACCTCCAGGGATGGGGCATCCACAGCTTCCCTGGGCAACCTGTTCCAGTGTCTCACCCACCCTCACAGTAAAAAAATTCCTCCTAATATCCAGTCTAAATCTACTCTTTTCCAGCTTAAAACTGTTACCCCTTGTCCTCTCACTACACTCCCTGATAAAGAGTGCCTCCCCATCTCTCCTGTAGGCCCCCTTCAGGCACTGGAAGGCTGCTATTAGTTCTCCTCGGAGCCTTCTCTTCTCCAGGCTGAACAACCCCAACTCTCTCAGCCTGTCCCCATAAGGGAGGTACTCCAGCCCTCTGATTATCTTTGTGGCCTTCCTCTGGACTGGCTCCAACATCTCCATGTCTTTTTTATGTTGGGGAGCCCAGACCTGGATGCAGTACTCCAGGTGGGGTCTCATGAGAGCAGAGTAGAGGGGGAGAATCACCTCCTTCGACTTGCTGCTAATGCTTCTTTTGCTGCAGCCCAGGATACGGTTGCCCTTCTGGGCCGCAAGCGCATATTGCCAGCTCATGTTAAGCTTCTCATCCACCAGTAACCCCAAGTCCCTCTCCTCAGGGCTGTGCTCAATCTTTTCTCTGCCCAGCCTGTATTTGTGCTTGGGATTGCCTCGACCCATGTGCAGGACCCTGCATTTGGCTTTGTTGTACTTCATGAGGCTGGCACTGGCCCACCTCTCAAGACTGTTCAAGTCCTTTTGGATGGCATCCCTTCCCTCCAGCATGTTGACTGCACGACACTGCTTGGTGTCATTGGCAAACTTGCTGAGGGTGCACTCGATCTCACTGTTCATGTAGTCAACAATGATGTTAAACAACATTGGTCCCA
>VZTO01001646.1:0-13942 GCA_013400615.1 Syrrhaptes paradoxus
GAGGAAATGGCCTCCAGTTGCACGAGGGGAGGTTTAGTTTGGATGTTAGGAAAAACTTCTTCACGGAAAGGGTTGTAAAGCATTGAAACAGGCTGTCCAGGGAAGTTGTTGACTCATTATCCCTGGAGTTACTTAAAAGACCCGTAGAGATGGCACTAAATGATGCTATGATTCTATGGCTGCCCATTATATTGAGATGATTAGCAGCTATTTTTTCCACCATAACTAAACCCTCTGTTACAAGTTGGGGTTTTTTTTGTATCATTGCAGCTATCATTCTTTTATAAAGTTCAGTTAACCTCTTTGCTTTGACAGTGATACTAAGCAGTGTCTTTCTAAAGGACTAACAGCTCAAACTTTTACAGCTTTTAGTGTACACTGAAGTACAGCTAGTTAAACAAACAAAAAACCCCTCAAAAACACCAAAAGCCTACTACAGTGCTCCTAGAGTGTATAGTTCATCAGCTTGAAGACTGATTCATTGTGCAGATTTTTCTATCTAGCTTCTATGAATACAAATGTTGCTATTGCTTTTGTAAAAAGAGCATTGCGGGGTGTATACTTTATTGGACAAGACAGATCATTTAAATTGAACCTTATCAAAAAGGTTTTGGGTAGCATTTCCTTCTAAGAAAATCAGGAGTGTTCTTCATTAGGGAGGATGAATAGATTTTATTTTTTTAATACAAATTCTGGGACAATGAAAGCTTAGTCAGGCCAATTCATATGCTTTTCATTAAGTTCAGGAGCAATGCATCCCAACAAAGAGGAAGCCAGGCAGAAATGCCAGGAGTCCTGCATGGATGAACAAGGAACTCTTGGGCAAACTCAAACAAAAAAAGGAAGCCTACAGAAGGTGGAAGCAGGGACAGGTAGCCTATGGGGAATACAGAGAAACTGAGCAGCCAGGGATCAGGTTAGGAAAGCTACAGCCCTGATAGAATTAAATCTGGACAGTGACATCAAGGGCGACAAGAACTTCAACAGGTATGTCAGTGATAAAAGAAAGACTAGGGAAAATGTTTGCCCTCTCCTTAAGGAAACAGGAGACCTGCTTGCCCAGTACTGAGAAGTCTGAGGTACTCAATGACTTTTTTGCCTCTGTCTTCACTGGCTAGTGCTCAAGCTACACCACCCAAGTTGCAGAAGGCAAAGGCAGTGACTGGGAGAAGGAAGAACCACCTACTGTAGGGGAAGAGCAGGTCTGAGACCATCTAAAGAACCCAAAGGTGCACAAGTCCATGGGTCCTGATGAGATGCATCTGGGGGTCCTGAGGGAACTGGCTGATGAAGTTGCTAAGCCACTATTCGTCATATTTGAGAAGTTGTGGCAGTTTGGTGACATTCCTGCTGACTGGGAAAGGGGAAATGTAGCCCCCATTTTTAAAAAGGGAAAAAAGGAAGACTTGGGGAATCACAGACCTGTCAGTCTCACCTCTGCCTGGCAAGATCATGGAGCGAATCCTCCTGGAAACTTTGTGAAGGCACATGGAAAATAAGGATGTGATTGGTGACAGCCAGCATGGCCTCACTAAGGGCAAATCATGCCTGACAAATGTGGTGGCCTTCTACAACAGGGTCACAGCTTTGGTGGATAAAGGAAGAGCAACTGACATCATCTACCTGGACTTGTGCAAAGCATTTAACACTGTCCTGCATGACATCCATGTCTCTAAGGAAGGACCACTCAGTGGATAAGGAACTGACTGGATGGTCGCAATTAAAGAGTTGTGCTCAATGGATCAATGTCCAAGTGGAAAGTGGTGATGAGTGGCATTCCTCAGGGGTTAGTACTGGGACCAGTGTTGTTTAACATCTTTGTTGGTGACGTGGACAGTGGGATTGAGTGCACCCTCAGCAAGTTTGCTGATGACACCAAACTCTGTGGCATGGTCAACACGCTGGAGGGAAGGGATGCCATCCAGACAGGCTAGAGAAGTGGGCCCACACAAAGCTCATGAAGTTCAGCAAAACCAACTGTAAAGTCCTGCATGTGGATTGAGGCAATCTCAAGATCAGACACAGGCTGGGAGGAGAATGGCTTGAGAGCAGCCCTGAAGAGAAGGACTTGAGGGTTTTGTTTGGTGAGAAGCTGAGCATAACCTAGCAATGTGCACTGACAGCCCAGAAAGCCAACCGTATCCTGGGCTGCATCAAAAGAAGCATAACCAGCAGGTCGAGAGAGGTGATTTTCCCCCTCTGCTCTCTTAAGACCCCACTTGGAGCACTGCATCCAGCTCTGGGGCCCCAACGTAAGAAAGACATGGACCTATTGGAGCATATTCAGAGGAGAGCTGCCAAGATGGTCAGCGGGCTGGAGTACCTCCTATATGAGGACAGGCTGAGAGAGTTGGGATTGTTCAGCTTAGAGAACAGAAGGTTCTGAGGAGACCTAGCAGCCTTCTAGTACCTGAAGGGGGCCTGCAGGAGAGATGGGGAGGGACTCTTTATCAGGGAGTGTAGTGATAGGATGAGGGCAGCAGTTTTAAGCTGAAAGAGGGTAGATTTAGATTAGATTTTAGGAAGAAATTCTTTACTGTGAGGGTGGTGAGACACTGGAACAGGTTGCCCAGAGAAGCTGTGGGTGCCCCATCCGTGGAGTTGTTCAAGGCCAGGTTGGATGAGGCTTTGAGCAACCTGGGCTAGTGGAAGGTGTCCCTGCCTGTGGCAGGGGAGTTGGAACTCAATGATCTTTAAGGTCCCTTCCAACCCAAACAATTCCTTAGTTCCATGATTAAGTGATCTTTTGAAGTGTGAAATGGAATTTAAGTTAAATTATTTTTTTTAACCTTATCTTTAGTGTTCTGGAAGCTGAAAAGATGTTGGTACTTGCGGAAAAAGGTGGTCAAGATGATGAGGATAATGAAGTAGAAGTACTAGTTGCAGGAAAGAAATTTCGTATCCTTGCGACCATGAACCCAGGAGGTGACTTTGGGAAAAAGGAGGTAAATGCCAAAGCAACTGGAAGTACAGCATGCATCTTTTGGTCTCATTAGCTCTTACGTGAGTGGAGGTCCAATGCAAAAATGCATTGCCAATTCTGGCATCTGGTCCTTCCTAGTAGGCATCTGCCTGATTGCTCTAAGAGAGGATTAAGATGCATCTGTTTTACATTACTTCTGTGTGCTGTTCATTTTGACAATATGAGTCAGTAATCAGCAGAATGTCAAATAAAACTTCAGGCCTCTGAATACTCCAGGTAGGCTTGACATGTAGAATACTTCAAGTATAAGAAATGTGGCTTGTGAAGCAAGCAAATCGGGCTCTAATATGAGTCTGGAGTAGTGTGAAGTTGCACAATAGATTATTCTCCCTAATACTGTTAGAAGGTGACAGTTAGAGGTCATCTTGTCATGTGACATTTGGGATGTCACATCCCAAAAGACCTTTCTTATTAAATGAAAAAAAATCTGTTTCTGAAGTTTGACTTTAAGTCACTTAAGACAGGTTAAAAAATAAATAAATAAAAAAAAACCAAAACCCAACAACAAAACTTTTAAGCAGTGTTGGGAGCTAGGACTGAATGAAAAAAAAAAAGACTATAAGCTCCTTTTTGGAAAAAAAGATGGGTACTCCCTTTAAAGTGCAGAAAAACTCATTGCAAAGCAATGTGTTCAAAGGAGATTTATTTCTGCATTGTGTTTGTGTTAATGATTTTTTCTTGACTAATTCAGCCAGAGGAAGAGAATAAAAACAGGAATGAGATAACTGAAGGCAAATTTCTTCGTGGTAGTTTGCTTCCGTAAGAAAAGGAGATTACATAGCCATTGTTTGATACATGAGGTCCTAGAATGAAATGGAGCTTTGGTGCTTGCAACCCAGCTCAGTTTTTTCCCATATTCTTTTGAACTTTCTCATTTATCACCCATTTCTTGTATTGATGCCACTACTGGAAATCTCAAAGATTTTGTTAAAGTGGCCCTGGCAAAATTAAAAGGAAAGGTCTAACTTGGTCACTTTCTTGTTTGCAAGTACTGTGGCTACAAGGCTTTCAACTGCAAGCTTAAGTCGTATGATGTAATGTAACTTGAATTGCTGTGTCATTTTGCTTGTCTGCAGCTTTCTCCTGCGTTGCGCAACAGATTTACAGAAATATGGTGCCCACAAAGCAATGGCCGTGATGATTTAATACAGATTGTAAAGCACAATCTTCATCCAGGATTGTCTCTGGGTGGAATAAACCATCAAGGTGGGTATTTCTTCATGTGTTGGCATTCAAACATTGTTAAGAAAAAAAAGAGTTTGGAGGCTGATAAACTCCCCTGAAAATTTACACCACTGTGTCCCTTTTTGTTATAAGTACATCTGTCTGTAAGGACAGTTATGAAATATTTTGGACTTAGCACACACTATGAGGGAAGAACTATGTAGCTAGCCAGAAGTAAGTTTAAGGCTGTACTGGCTGCACTGTCCACATAGCTGAATTATCCCCAGCCCTTCAATGCCCCCCAATATTGGTTTCAATGTAAGGTGTTGAAGGAACTGGTGCTTAATTTTCTGCCAGTAGCTTCACTGTCAGTATTAATCACTTGATTGTCTTGTTACTTTAATTTAAAAGGATCTGTAATGACAACATAGGCATGGGCTTACTCTTCAGCTATCTTGCCTGTTAGGATGTAGAGTACCCATCCATGTTCCTCAGGGATTACAGCTGTACCTACTTCAGTGATGCTTATTATACAACAGTGTAGTAGATGTGACCAATAAAATTATTTTATAACTCCACTGATTTTTTTTTTCTCTTTTGTCAGGAGCAGACATAGCAGAGCTTATGATGGACTTTGTTGAATGGCTGACTGATCAAGAGTTTGGCCGCCAGTGTATTCTCAGTGTGCGAGATGTCTTGTCATGGGTTAATTTTATGAATGTCATGGTAGAGGGTGAAGAGTCGCATTTTGCCAAGGAACATGGCCTTCTTTACATTTCTCCAATGATGTCTTTTATCCATGCTGCGTGTTTGGTATACATTGATGGAATAGGATCTGGTAAGTCTTCAGTGCTCATTTAGTAACAGAAAATATGAAGGTATATATCAATATAAATATTTTTGAGTAGAATGCAAACAAAATGCTTTGGGGCAGTATGGAACTCTTCTGGGAGAAGTTTTCACTTCTATTTAACAATATCCTGTACTTCATATGCCTTTTTTGTGTTTCAGTAGCAAGAGTTTGAATAATACGACAAGCTTAAGTAAATTAGAGGTAGTAATAGTAATATTACGAAGGCTAGCACACAAATTAAGAAAGCCTGTGTTTTTTATTGAGTCTTACGAGCTGATCTGGTACTTAATTATGTGACCACATATTATTCTCTCTGCGCATGCTAGCCTGTATCACGTGCATTGCTCAGAATGCGTCTTTGCATGTTTGTCCACAGGCCCAGCTGATAAATAGGAGATAAGGGAGGGGGGAAAAAGTGAAAAGCCACAAGAAATGCAGGGAAAGAAGGGCTGGGGGTACTATGAGAGGGGATCAGGATGACAGTGATGGTACAAGAAAGGGTTTTGGAAATAGGCTGTCCTTAATTCTGTTGCTCACAGAACAATTTTTGTCCATGGTAAATAGTACTGGAAGCACAGGCAAGCAAAAGCACTAACGTGAAATATAAACCTGAAACAGAATACTGCACAAAAATGGTATCTGTGAAGGAATTGAGGTTCTTAGTCATAAGATGAATGTGCCTAATTATGTTTTGAAGCACACTTAACTTTTTTAATTACAGGTACAACATCCTGCTCAGCTGATACAGCTTTATTAGCTCGTGAAAAATGCCTGACGTTCTTATGTGAGAAAATGAGTCAATTCCTTGAGCTGACTGATTATCAGAAGACTGAACTGAAGATTTATGACAGAACAAAAGAAAAAGAGTTTGTGTGGATGGACAACTTTATGGGAATCCACCCCTTTTTTATTCCAATAGGCAAGAGACTTTGTGGGAGTGGGTGGACATTTATTCTGTGGTTTTTATTTCTAATTGTCCTGTTATTCACTAAATCTAAGTAGGATACCTGAACTATTACTGAACAATTTATAGGTTTTTTTTTCTCAAGCCTTAGAAAAATGCCTTTTCTGCCTCCAAGTGTGTTGACTGCAACTTGATCACATTAAGAAGACACATCTGCTAATTGCTTTCTTTGATGACTTTTTTAAATTACTGGTTAATGGCCTAATTTTAGTAGACCTTTTTAGTGTAACAAAGCTGCTTTTAATTTTTGAGTTGTAATTTTCTATCACTTTGGTCATAGCCGAAGCTACAGCTCATCCTTGTGTAAAGAATGGGAAGCAGGGGTCCTGGGTACAATCCTAAACAGAATGGAAAGCAATGCCCTGCCTTACTGTAGTCTCTCAAAGATTCTCTGTAACTTTTGCAAAATTATTTAGTCCGTGTGTTTCAGTTCCTCATCTGACAAATTAGTGCAAATGGAACTATCAAAACATTGCTTTCTACCCTTAAAATACAGTGTCAGGACTAAAAAAATGAAGACCGAGTTTTTTAGTTCAGCTGGTTAGTTTTTAGTCCATGGAACTGTGTGTTCCTAATGCTATATTGATCATTCATCTTTGAACATTTTGATACTCATTAATTGTGTTAGTCATGCATAAAATTGTACAAGGTATTGCTTTTTTGTAAATTGCGTAGTTTCCCTCTGCTTATTAGATCACAAAAGGAAGGATCTCTTTCATACTAAACAGGTATCAAGATGTGTAAGATAAATTGGTGATTAATATATGTATATTTGAGCAATGCTGTATTGCAGAATCTGGGGAGTGATGGCCCAGTGAGGTATACTGGCTGAAATTTGGCAGACAAGCTCTATACTTTCTCCTTGCTGCATATCATAATAATGGTAAAAAGGAATGTGCCTAGCAGTGCACTTTAATTAAAACACTCTTCCTTCGCAGAACTGACAGCGTATAGAACAGATTAATATATTATTCTATAACATGACTGAATTGCATCCTTTATGTCTGAAGCACAAGGACAGATTTATGATTTTTCTGTGATTGATCTCTGGTTTGGGTCATGAACCATGAAGTGACAAAGTTTAATGGCAAAATACGTGATATATTCACATGCTTTTTGCAAAATTCAACATAAATATGTGGAGGTGGGCTGAGACACAGTTGTAGGTCAAACAAAGCACATGTGCCTGACCTCTGAGAAAGGAATGCAAGCTTGATCTGCATTGCTTGCTGTAATGAGATCAGCAATTAGCAGACAGAATGATCTTGTTCAGAAGCACTCTGTCAGCAGCTCCAGCATAAACATTCTGGTTTAATTGTTTTCTGGCTTACTTTTCTTTCAGGCCCTCATCTCCAGAGGAACAGCATTACAGATTATGCTCTCAATGCTGGGACTACAGCCGTGAATGCACAAAGACTGTTAAGAGCTCTGCAGCTTAACAAGCCTATTTTGTTGGAGGGGTCACCAGGAGTGGGCAAGACCAGTCTAGTTGCTGCCCTGGCAAAAGCCTCAGGAAACTGTCTTGTTCGAATCAACCTGTCTGAGCAAACGGTAGGATAAAATGTTATCTTTGTAACTTAGTGTTTATGGCAGGTTTTGTTTAACTTAAAAAATGTAGTTCATTTTAGTTTTAGCACTTGAGTCTGAAGTGCCAGTTTTCCTTCTTGGTCTTGAGATAAAACTAAATGGGAAGGGGGAAGAAGAAGGAGCAGTGGGCTTCTGTGAGCGAATGCCAATTCTCCCTTTTTTTTCCCCTGTTCTTTTCAAGTGAAGACATGTATCTCTTTGTCTACAGTGTTTTTCTTGGCTTCTGCAAAGTCACTTGAAAGCAGCTTTAAGGCTTTTGAGCATTTCTGTTCCAATTCAATTTTTTGTTGTTAAATGTAGTAGCTGGTCACTGGAGTTCTATCATGGAAAAGCTTTCAGCATCTTGCAGTTACTGAAATTTTTTACATAGTGCTAAAATTTAGATATTAAAGGGGAAGGGAGAAAATGTGAAGTAAAGTTAGCAAAGGCTGTTTATTAACTTCTGTGGAGTTTTGTAATGTTTGTCCCTGCTCCCCCATCCTCTACTCCCAAAGGATGTGACAGACTTATTTGGGACAGACTTGCCTGTTGAAGGTGGGAAAGGAGGAGAATTCGCCTGGCGTGATGGACCACTACTAGCAGCATTAAAGGCTGGACACTGGATCGTATTAGATGAGGTAAATTCAAGTCTGGGGCACAAATAAAATGGAATGTTCTAGAAGAGCAAAGATGATGGTTTGGCATGTAGTCATCAAGTCTTTGAGGGTTGATGACTGAAATAAATTTTGCTTACTTTTAGTTGTGTGCTTCTAGTGCCACATTGAAAGTGATTGCTCTGCTTAAGAGAAAATTAATCTCTCTCTGCTAAGTCCTTCTGCCCACTGGCCCTCCATAGAGGGAGTGTAGAGAACCAGCTTTGACTAGACCTCTTTTTGACAGAGAGCAAGGGTTGAATCCGTGCCTAAATTACTGCAGAAAACCAAGAACAGATTTATTTTACATATGAAAGTTGTGAGTTGAGATGAAGAGTTACATTTTGCCAGTATAAGCTATCCTTATACCCCAGGTCTGTTCATGTACCGTGTAGCAAGTGCACAAGTGTAGACATGCACACAGCTCACTTGGCAATGTACATCCTAGTTATTGCAGAATGCAAATTTTTAAATTCTTTTGCTGTTTGTATACCTTTTTTCCTATTGTGAAGAATACCACTTTAAACAACCATTATATTTAAATAACCAAGACTGCCTTCATTTAAAAAACAAGCCAGGAAACAGAACACTCTGAATGTCACAAATGTATGAACCTAAGTTCAGAAGAAACATCTTGAAGATGCAGATTACAATGGAGAAATGTTTTGTTATCATGGTGAAAACAGAGTGCATATGTGCACATAAGGAAAAGTGTTACAGTTTTGTTGCTGCAGTGTAGTAGCAGTCTAAATGGGGTAATAAGATATGACAGTGCTAGAACAGCAAAGAAACTAGATTTTACCTTCTGTGTATCCCAGATTGTTAAACTAGAGATTATGCAAAAGTGTTTTGTGGACCATTAATATCATATCCTTATTTCCTTTTTCAGTTGAATCTGGCTTCTCAGTCTGTATTAGAAGGGCTAAATGCATGCTTTGACCACAGAGCAGAGATTTATGTTCCAGAATTGGGAATGAATTTTCATGTACAGCACAAGAAGACTAAGATTTTTGGATGCCAGAATCCATACAGACAAGGAGGTGGAAGAAAGGGTCTGCCCAAGTCCTTTCTTAACAGATTTACACAGGCAAGCTTGTTTGTTTGGTTTAAACTATGGCATGATCCTGTCTTGTAGTTTTCTGATTTTATGAACACTCAGCATGCTCTTGTTTCTACAGGTGTATGTTGATCAACTGTCAGCAGAAGATATGGAGTTTATTGGGAATACCCTGTTTCCTGCTATTGATAAAAGTATTATGGCTAAAATGGTTGCTTTCAATAACAAGGTAAAGGCATATTTTAATTTATTTTGTGTAGAAGTAAGCAGAATGCAGTAAGATTGAAAAAATTAAGTCTAATGTTATATTTCCAAGCATTTTTATTGAGAAATGTGTGGGTAGAAAAGAGGAATGGCAGTACATGCAGAAGAAATTAAAGAACATGACTAAAACCCACCTGAATTCTTGTACATATTTATATATAAAGGCTTTGTTCTACAAAAGGTGGAAACAGTTACGGTTTGGCAGCTTGGTGGTGTGAGTTGAGAAAATAATATGTACATATCAGGGGGATTGGACTAGATGATCTTTCGAGGTCCCTTCCAATCCCTAACATTCTGTGATATGTATTATTCTTGATAGAAATCCTTTGCTTTTGTTTTAATTTCATAACATTTAAATGTGTATGTTTCTGGTCTGAATTTTTAATCTGTTCTTTATTATAGGATGTTGTTAGTGAAAGCAGAATCTGACTGTTAGAGAAGCAGAAGCTTGTAAAGCTGTGTGGCATTCTTCTAGAACACTGGGAGAACAATAAAAGGAAAATCTTTCCTGAGGAGATTTGTCTATGGCAGAGGATCCAGGGATGCTCAGATCTAAAATTTTGCTAATATAAAGGGTTTTCAACAAGCATTGATTGCGAGGCATCAACTTGCTAGCTGTTTTGTGGCTAGATGCTGTTTTGCGCAAAGTGCAGGATATAAATTTCACGATGAGAGTTTTATGGTAATGCTTCTGAACTTGCATTAAATCTTAATGTCTTGAAACAAAAAAAAAGCATAATAATATTAAGAGAAGGTGGTGTTCTGTGGCCTTACATAAAATCTTCTGCAGCAGCATCTGACTGAATACTCATTTATAGAGTGCAAAAGTAAAAAGGAAAATTGGGCTGTGTGTTAGAGGATTGGCAGAGGAGAGACAAAAAAAATTAAGCTTTGGTTCCTGACATCTTTAGAAAAGTGAATACAGCGTACTCTTTTTGTTGTCCTCGGTCATGTAAAGCAGTGCCAAAGGCAGAAGTTCAGTTGAATTTTTTTGAAAATATTTGAAAACTAGCACATAAGTGGAATAAAATATTTATTTTTAATTGCTATTTTTTCCAGATCGACAAAGAAGTAATGGCTGAAAAAAAGTGGGGACAGAAAGGAGGACCCTGGGAGTTCAACTTACGTGATCTTTTCCGCTGGTGCCAGCTTATGCTTGTTGACCAGTCACCGGGATGTTATGATCCAGGGCAGCATGTATTTTTGGTGTATGGAGAAAGAATGAGAACCAGGGAAGACAAAGAAAAGGTGAGCCGCGTGTTCTCCTTCCTTGCTCTTCAGATTGTCAGGAATGTTTTCTAGAAATCCAAGTGTAAATTTGAAGACGCCTTGCAACTCAGTTATAGACATTACCTCTTACAAAAGAAAAATAGGTTTGATGGGGTTTTGAGGTTTAACATATGTACCTGCTCCCTTTGTCATTTAAAATATCAATTTAATTACCTACTAGTATAAAAGCAGAAAGCTGGTGTTAATGAAGGCAAGTTGAATAACAAAGGACTTAAGCAGAGCAAAACAAAACATATTTGTGTTATTCTGTATTAAAGAATAAAGTTCTTGTAGAAATGGCACAGGTTGCGTGCTTATTTGGAGGAAAGAGAAGATAGGGAGCAGAGAAATAGCACTGAGATATGGAGAGATTTTTAAAGTTAAAAAGCATTTGTGTCAGTACAGTAAGTAAAAATAATATCCTGTAATTCTGCCCTTCCCTGCCAGCATTTAAAAATTCTTCTGGCTTGAATTTATTTTATTGACTTTTATTTATCTGTCACTTGTTTCATCTGCCTGTCAAATTGCCCCCTCATTCTTGCTCACTGCTTAAGGTTCCTCTAATAAAACACACTTTCTGCAGTTGTTATTCCAGCTTTGCCACCTACTTATCCCTGTCTTGTCTAGAAATCCTTTGCTTTTGTTTTAATTTCATAACATTTAAATGGTGCTAGAAATCAATCAGATTGTATGACTGAAGTTACTGACTGTATATGACTGTATGTCTTTCTGATGGGTTTACCTTCCCCTTCCTGTAGTAGTATACATTTTTTTGTGTTATCAAGAGCTTATTTATAGAGTGACCTCTTTCCCAGCATATTGTTGAAGAGAAACATTGCTTACAGTATTTCAAGTCACAAGAAATCATGGTTAAGGAAGGGGTCACTCACTTTAATTGCTTGATGCACTTTGAATGAAATGGCACTTGTGATTTAATTGTGTTAGTTACTGTCACAAGGCTGTGGAGCTGAAAGGAGAGGCTACTTTAGAAGTAAATCTTTAGCACAATGGATAACTTAAGTCTGATAAGTCTCTTTTTTGCTCTTTCAACTGTTTTAGATTATATCTATATTTAGAGACATTTTTGGCCAGGAAGCTGATGTGTATACAGGAACCAGAGAGTTTCATATCACTCCGTATAATGTTCAGGTAAGCTGTTGACAAGAGGTTTTATGAGTGGAGAGAGGAGGAAGTGACTTGGGCAGCTGAGCTGCCATTTGCCTCATTAACTACTCACCTGTGTGTCTCTCATCCCTTCCAGATTGGGTATTCAGTTCTTTCTCGTGGCAACTATGTTCCTCATCCTGGCAGAAATCTCTTGCTTCTGCATAATTCACTGCAGTCCCTTGAGTCCATAATGAAGTGTGTGCACATGAGCTGGATGGTAATCCTGGTGGGCCCGGCAGCTGTCGGCAAAACCAGTCTTGTTGAGCTGCTGGCCCATCTGACTGGCCATCAACTGAAAATCATGGCAATGAACAGTGCGATGGATACAACTGAACTCCTGGGTGGATTTGAACAGGTAAATACTGTTTTGGTAATATGGCAATATTTCTCCTTCCTACCCAACAGTGGCCAGTCCACTGGGCTCCTAGTGTTTAAGCACTAAATGGAGCTGTAGGCACCACGGTCTTCTAGATGAACTAACTCCATAATGGCATGTTTGCAGGTCGATATCAACAGGCCATGGCAGCACCTGTTGGAAAAAGTGGAGAATGCCATGAGCACACTAGTAAGGGATAGTCTTCTCCTGACAGAAATTTGTGCAGATGATGCTGAACTTGTGCTGCGTGCCTGGAGCAATTTCATCCTGAATTACAAACCTAAATCTCTGGGTGAAGGAGGTAGAAGTGTTACAGCTGAATTAGTGAGCAAACTGGAAGGAATACTTGTACTTACCCAGCGACTAAACAACAAAATTAATTCTTACTCAAAGGCAGGTATGTATGGTGGGTGGTTTGAGGTAAGTCTATACATTCCTCCAAAGAAAATAAGAAAAGTATATAAATCTGCAGTGAAAGCTTGAGAAAACTTGGGGCTTTTCGTAATTTTTTGTATGTTGCCTTGTATTACTTCATACTTACACTGCAGCCTGGCTTCTGAAAAAGTTACTTTGGTGATAGTTCTTAAGGTTTATTTTTTTTTTGTGTAGTTACACCTGATAGCAATCTGTAGTCCACACTGAAATTCTTCTGTACTGAACTACTTCACACATGATGCAATACAGCTCTTATCTTGTATTTCTCAGAAGGGGAATTTGGATAGTCTATTCTTGCATTTGTTCTCTGAAGCATTGATCAGCTGAGCTTTACAAATGTCAGCAGAATAACGTATGAGTTGTTTTTTCTTGTTTTTAATAATTGACTAAAATATGGCATTAATATTCATTGAACTTCATCTAATAGGGAGAAGGGATGGAGAAACATGTCTGTTTAGGGAAAAAAGTGTCAGTCTAGTTTATATTTCTCTGTGTTTGCAAACCCGCTCTGTCCTCACATTTTGCCTGTGAGAGGCTACTTGAAGAGTTGGAGCCTCTGCTGTTCTGTTCCCTTGAAAAGTAGGAAGTGTATATGTTTATTAGCAAAATAGCTATTATTTTTGTTTAATGGAACAGGAACCTACTTAGTAATGTAAGTCTTGATGTGAGATATACTTCCTTCCAGAGTTTGCTCACCTGGTAGAAGAGTTCCGGCGTTTCAAGCTGCAGCAGACCCAGACTGCTGATCGTAACAGGCATGGCACTTTTGAGTGGGTGGATGGGATGCTGGTTCAGGCCCTGCAGTCTGGAGACTGGCTGTTGATGGATAACGTTAACTTCTGCAAGTAAGAGATTTTAGTTGCCTTGTTTTGCTGAGTAAATCCCTTGACCTCCCTAATTGGCTTCCTTCCAAAATTGATCTCTGGAAGAAGGGTCAGGCAACCCAAAAAGAGTACAGGGATCTTGTCAGGTCATGCAGAGTTAAAATTAGGAAGGCAGAAGCTCAACTGGAACTCAACCTGGCTGCAGTGGTAAAAGATAATAAAAAATGTTTTTACAAATACATTAACAACAAAAGGAGAGCTTTGGAGAATCTCCATCCCTTGTTGGATGCAGGAAGGAACATTATCACCAAGGAGAGGAAAAGGCTGAGGTGTTTAATGCCTTCTTTGCCTCAGTCTTCAATAGTCA
>VZTO01001649.1:1832-26345 GCA_013400615.1 Syrrhaptes paradoxus
CCCCCACGACACCCCCTGCCCCCCCAGGAGCAGAAGGAGCAGCTGGAGGAGTACAGGGCGCAGCTGGGGGGGCTCTCCCGCCGCGCCCGCACCATCGTGCAACTGAAGCCGCGCAGCCCCGGGACCCCCCTGTCGGGCCGCCCCCCCATCCAGGCTGTCTGTGACTACAAGCAGATGGAGGTGAGTGGGGCAGTGTGGGCTGGGGGGTGGTCCAGGGGGGGCACACGGGGGTCCCCGCGCTGACATCCCCCCCCGCAGATCACGGTGCACAAGCACGACGCCTGCGCCCTGCTCAGCAATGCACAGCCCCAGCGCTGGAGGGTGCTGAGCGCCGGTGGCAGTGAGGCCACTGTCCCCTCCGTCTGCTTCCTCGTGCCCCCCCCCAACGCTGAGGCACTGGACGCCGTGCACAGGTCAGCACCCCCCACCCGCTGCATCCCCTGGGCCCTGTGTCACCTGGCCTGTGTCCCCTGTGCCCTGCATCCCCCCTCTGTCCTCCATCCCATGTCCCCTGTGTGCCTCTGTCCCCTTCATCCCCTGTCCCCTCCATCCCTCTGTGTCCCCTCCCTCCCCTGTCCCCTGTGTCCCCCTGTCCCCTCCATCCCTCTGTGTCCCCTCCCTCCCCTCTCCCCTCTGTCCCCCTGTCCCCTGCATCCCTCCGTGTCCCCTGCCTCCGATGTCCCTTGTATCCCATCTCCTCCACCCCGTGTTCCCTCCATCCCATCCCTCCCATCCCCGTGTCCCCTCCATCCCCTGTCCCTTGTGTCCCCTCCGTCGCTCTGTGTCCCCTCCATCCCCTGTCGCCTGTGTCCCCCTGTCCCCTCCATCCTCTGTTCCCTCTATCCCCTGTCCCCTCCCTGCCGCTGGGGGTCCCCTGTCCCCTGGCTGAGGCCACTCCCCACAGGCTGGAGACCACCCACCAGCAGCTGCTGGAGCTCTGGCACCGGCTGCACCAGGACCTGCGCAGCCTCCGCGCCTGGCAGAGCTTCACCCGCGCCTGCCACCAGGTGCACGCCTGGTCACACCTCACTGTGAGTGGCACCCAGGGGGCTGGGGGTGGGGGTCCCGCTGTGCCGTGGGGGCTGAGCCCAGCCCAGTGGGGTCTGGGGGGTGGGGGTCCCGCTGTGCCGTGGGGGCTGAGCCCAGCCCAGTGGGGTCTGGGGGTCTGGGGGTCCCACTCTGTCGTGGGGCTGAGCCCAGCCTGGCACCAGGTGCATGCCTGGTCACACCTCACCGGGAGTGGCCCCAACATGGGGGGCTGGGGGGCTGGGGGTCCCTGGGGGCTGGTGGAGGCTGATGGTGCCCCTTGCCCAGAACCCAGCCTGCCAGGGGTCCAGGGGTCCTGCTCTGCTGCAGGGGCTGAGCCCAGCCTGGTGGGGGCTGGGGGTCTGGGGTCCAGGGGTCCTGCTTTGCCTCGGGGTGCCGAACCCAGCCTGCTGGGGGTCTGGGGGTCCTGCTCTAACAGGGGGACTGAGCCCAGGCTTCCGGGGTCTGGGGGTCCAGGGGTCCCTCTGGGCCTGGGGGGTCTGACATCCCCCTTCCCCCCCCCCATGCCCAGTTCCGGTCGCTGCCGGCGGAGGAGTGCCGGCAGGTGCTGCGCAGCCTGGAGACGCACTACCAGGAGTTCCTGCGCGACAGCCAGGACTCGCCCAGCTTCCAGCCCGATGACCGCCTGCATGCCGAGCGCGAGTACAGCGCCTGCACCCGCAAATACGAGCTGCTGCTGCGCTCCCAGGAGAAGGGTGAGCCCCCTGGCCCAGCCATGTCCCTCCGTCCCCGGGGTGTCCCGGGCAGGACAGCGCTGAGCCATCCCCGCGTCCCTGCAGGCGAGCAGGACGAGTCGCTGTGCCGCAGCTACATCTCGCAGCTGAAGGACATCCGCCTGCAGCTGGAGGGCTGCGAGAGCCGCACTGTGCACAGGATCCGCCTGCCCCTCGACAAGGACCCGCTGTGGGAGTGCGCCCAGCGCATCACCGAGCAGCAGGTACGCGGGCGTGCAACATGCACACGCGTGTGCGGAGGTGTGCCGCATGCTCATGCAGTGTGCTCACACGTGCAGAGGCGTGCAATGTGCTCAAACGCACACAGGCCTGCAACGTGCTCACGTGTGGGCAGGTGTGCAACGTGCTCAGATGTGTGCGCGGGCACGCGATGCGCACACAGGTGTGTGCAGGAGATCAATCTGCTCAAACGTGTACACGGGCATTCGACACGCTAGTGTGTGCGCAGGCGTGCAGCACGCAGGCGCGCCACATGCTCAAAAGTGCACGGGTGTGCAACGTGCTCAGACACATGCAGAGGCATGCAAAGTGCTCAGACGTGCACATAGTCGTGCAATGTGCACATGCATGTGCGCAGGCGTGCAATGTGCACACACGGGGACCTTGGCGCCCAGGACGGGACTGGCATCTGTCCCCCCGAGCTGGTGGGCTGTGGACTCCTTCCCTTCTCCGCTGCAGCTCCTCCAGTGCCAGGGGTGGCCAGGGGTGGCCGGGGGGGTCCTGGTGGGCAGGATGCAGCGTTTGTCACCGTGTTACACGGGGGATCGGCTGCAGGCAGGGTGTGAGGGACCCTCCTGTCCCCGCAGCAAACCCATCTGGAGCTGGAGGGCATCAAGAAGAACCTGGACAAGGTCAGTGAGCAGACGGAGGAGGTGCTGGCGCAGCCGGAGCCAGCGGGCTCGGCGCCCGTGCTGCGCTCGGAGCTGGAGGTGACACTGCAGAAGATGGAGCAGGTGTACAGCCTCTCCAGCATCTACCTGGAGAAGTGAGTGCCAGCTCCCCGCGGCTCTGGCCCGTGGTGTGGGGTCAGTGCAGGGGGGGAAATGCCGTGGCGGCTGCGGTGAGCCCGGTCCAGCTGGGCACGGGCGGAGGGGGTCTGAAGGGGTCCAGCTGTGCTGGCACACCTTTCCCCTTCCCCTTTGCTTTCCCTTTCCCTTCGCTTTCCCTTCCCCTTCCTTTTCCCTTTCCCTTTCCCTTCCCCTTCCTTTTCCCTTTCCTTTTCCCTTTCCCTTTCCCTTTCCCTTTCCCTTTCCCTTCCCCTTCCCCTTCCCCTTCCCCTTACCTTTCCCTTTTCCTTTCCCTTTCCTTCCCCTTCCCTTTCCTTTACTTTCCCCTCCCCTTCCCCTCCCTTCCCGCCCGCACTGTGCCAGGCGATGCCGCTGCCTGCCGTGGCTCGGCTGATGCGGTCTCTCCCATGTCCGCAGGCTGAAGACCATCAGCCTGGTGATCCGCAGCACGCAGGGTGCTGAGGAGCTGCTGCGCAAGTACGAGGAGCAGCTGAAGGACGTGCAGACTGTGCCGGCCGACCTGGCCGAGCTGGAGGCCAGCAAAGCCGAGCTGAAGGTACTGCTGGGACGGCACCGCGCCGGGAAGTGGGGGGGGGTGAGGCGGGTGGACCGCGGCTGAGCCCATCCCTGTGCCGCAGCGGCTGCGGGCGCAGGCGGAGGGGCACCGGCCCTTCTTCAGCACACTGGAGACCGACCTGAGCAAAGCTGCGGATGTCAACGAGCGTATGGTGCGGGGCCACAGCGAGCGTGACGTGGACCTGGAGCGGTACCGGGAGCGCGTGCAGCAGCTGCTGGAGCGCTGGCACGCCGTGCTGGCCCAGGCCGACCTGCGGCAGCGTGAGCTGGACCAGCTGGGCCGGCAGCTGCGGTACTACCGTGAAAGCTGCGACGCGCTGCGACGCTGGCTTCAGGATGCCAAACGGCGCCAGGAGGAGATCCAAGCCGTCCCTGTCACCGACAGCCGCGCTGTGCGGGAGCAGCTGCTCCAGGAGAAGGTAGTGCTGGCAGCGGGGACGGTGGGGACTGGTGCTGCCGGCCAGCCCTGCGGTGGCCATGGCGCCGGAGCTGACCCCCGCGTGTGTCCCCAGGAACTGCTGGAGGAGTGTGAGTGCAACAAGGAGAAGGTGGAGGAGTGCCAGCGCTATGCCAAGCAGTACATAGACGCCATCAAGGTGCGCTTCCGGCCGGCCCCGCCCTGGTGCCAGCATCCCCGGAGGGCTCGGGGGGCTGGGGGGATGCCAGCGGGCGCTGAGGACCCCTTTCTCGGCAGGATTATGAGCTGCAGCTGGTGAGCTTCAAGGCGCAGGTGGAGCCGATGGCGTCTCCGGCTAAGAAGCCCAAAGTGCAGTCGGCGTCTGACAGCATCATACAGGAGGTGAGGGGGGGCCCTGGTGAGCACCCCGGGGGTCCTGGCGCCCGGCTGAGCCCGGGTGGGTCTGTCCCTTTGCCAGAGGGTGGGCAGAGGGGAGCTGGTGGCAGGCTCACCGCCATCCGGCCCCACTGCCTGCACGGTGCTGGGCAGCCGGCCGGGGGGTGCCGTGGGTGCCCCCCCTCCTGCTGATCCCCCTGTCTGCCGCAGTACGTGGAGTTGCGGACGCAGTACAGCGAGCTGAGCACGCTCACCAGCCAGTACATCAAGTTCATCACCGAGACTCTGCGACGCCTGGAGGAAGAGGAGGTACTGCGGCGGGGGGGCGCGGGGTGCACCGCTCTGGCTGCATCCCCTCTGCTCCGTAAGCGCGGGGAGCACTGGTCTGGCAGCTGCTGGCCCCCATCACTAACACTGGCCCTTGGTGGCTGCCGGCCCCCCATCACTAATGCTGGCCCACGGCCACTGCTGGCCCCCCATCACTAATGCTGGCCCACGGCCACTGCTGGCCCCCCATCACTAACACTGTCCCGTGGCCATTGCTGGCCCCCCATCATTAACGTTGGCCCACAGCCATTGCTGGCCCCCCATCATTAACGCTGGCCCGTGGTGGCTGCCAGCCCCTCATCACTAACGCTGGCCCACGGCCATTGCTGGCCCCCCATCACTAATGCTGGCCCATGGCCACTGCTGGCCCCCATCACTAACGTTGGCCCCTGGCCGCTAACCCCGCTCCCATCCAGGCTCAAGGGACCACGGCTGCTGTCTCTGGGCCAGCAGGTCCCCAGCCGAGCGAGCCAGCCCTGGGCACTGCCGAGCTCTGGCGTGGCCGGTGGTAGGAGGCACTTCCCAGATACACGCGGCGCAGCCGGCACCCACCTTCGCATGCCGTGGGGCTGCAGGGGCTTGGGCGCGGGGACCCCTCTAACTCTTGGTTTCTGCCCTCGGAGCCGCTTGGCCGGTGCTTTGTCTTGGGGGCTGGTGGTGTTGGTGGGGATCTAATGGAGGGTAAAAAATCCCGGATGATTCTGGCACCCCTGCACCAGGTACTCACTCTGTGCATGCCCCCCCTCCCCACTGCACCCCCCGCCTCACCCAGCAGCCTGTTCCCCCCCCTCTGCTCGCTGCATCCCTGCATCCGGTGAGCCGCTTGCCCTCCTCCACCTCTGCTCTTGCCTCCGCATCCACCTCTGCTGCTGCGTCTGCCGCTGCTTCTGGTCCCCCGCCATGCCTCTCGGAGTGATGTGACGGGACTCAGCCCCACGGTGTGGGTGTCTGGCTCTCCTGCCCCCGCCCTGCACGGGGCACGCGCCTGTCTCGCTCGCGGTGCACATGGCACGAGCGCTCAGCGGCATGGTCGCCCTGTTGGCAGGTGTCCAGCCGTGGGCCAACGCGGGGGGATTCGAACCAGCTGGGGCAGAGCTTGGGCTACTTTCTGCGTCATCGAGGCTTTCCTGGCCGGGAAAGCTCCGCTGGCATGTCCCTCGGCACCGCTCTGCTCTTTCCTGCTCGCCCCAGGGCTGCGACCGGTCTTGTGTTTCCCACGGTGGCAGCTCTGCGCTGGTCCCTCTCGCATGGCGGGTGTGGGACGAGGCTCCTCTCTGGGCCGCAGTGGGCTCGGCGGTGGGCTCTGTGGTGGGCTCGGTGGTGGTCTGCAAGCTGCTCATGTCTGTTTCCACGGTCCGGGGCTTTGCTCGCGCTCTGTCCCTTCTCTGCGGTGCATGGGCCGTGCCGCGTCCCGCGCCGCTGTCTCTGTCCTGGCGCCTGCGCTGTGCTGAGTGGGACGCGGCAGCCGCGTGTCCCCTGTCTGCCACACGTCTTCTGGAAGCCGGCGTCACCGCCTGTGGCTCTCAGGGAGGCCCCGGGACCCGGAGCCATTCGGTGCACATCCTCTGGCCCGCAGCGTCCCGTCCCATCCCATCTGGCGGTGGTGTGTGGTGGTGGCTGGTGGCGACGCCACGGCTTGGTCGCATCCCTTGTGATGTGTGTCTCTCTCCCCCTTGTTTTCTCTCCGCACCCTCTTTCCCCTCCAGAAAGCCGCCGAGAAGCTGAAGGAGGAGGAGCGGCAGCGGCTGGCGGAGGTGGAGGCGCAGCTGGAGAAGCAGCGGCAGCTGGCCGAGGCGCACGCCCAGGCCAAGGCGCAGGCAGAGGCGGAGGCGCGGGAGCTGCAGCTGCGCATGCAGGAGGAGGTGGCGCGGCGGGAGGTGGTGGCCGTGGACGCTGAGCAGCAGAAGCAGAACATCCAGCAGGAGCTGCTGCAGCTGCGGCAGAACTCGGACCACCAGATCCAGTCCAAGGTGAAGCTGATCGAGGAGGCTGAGTACAACCGCAAGAAGGTGGAGGAGGAGATCCGCCTGATCCGCCTGCAGCTGGAGAGCACCGAGAAGCAGCGGGCGGGCGCCGAGACGGAGCTGCAGGAGCTGCGGGCACGCGCCGAGGAGGCCGAGCGGCAGAAGCGGCAGGCGCAGGAGGAGGCGGAGCGGCTGCGGCGGCAGGTGAAGGAGGAGAGCCAGAAGAAGCGGGAGGCAGAGGAGGAGCTGAAGCGCAAGGTGCAGGCGGAGCGGGAGGCGGCACGGGAGAAGCAGAAGGCGGTGGCGGACCTGGAGCAGCTGCGGCTGCAGGCGGAGGAGGCCGAGCGGCGCATGCGGCAGGCGGAGGCTGAGAAGGAGCGGCAGATCCAGGTGGCCCAGGAGGTGGCCCAACGCAGTGCCGAGGCAGAGCTTCAGAGCAAGCGGCTGTCCTTCGCCGAGAAGACGGCGCAGCTGGAACTGTCACTGCAGCAGGAGCACATGGCGGTGGCCCAGCTGCAGGAGGAGGCCGAGCGGCTGAAGAAGCAGCAGCTGGAGGCTGAGCGGTCGCGGGAGGAGGCCGAGAAGGAGCTGGAGCACTGGCGGCAGAAGGCCAACGAGGCGCTGCGGCTGCGGCTGCAGGCCGAGGAGGTGGCCCACAAGAAGACGCTGGCGCAGGAGGAGGCGGAGAAGCAGAAGGAGGACGCGGAGCGGGAGGCCCGCAAGCGCGCCAAGGCGGAGGAGTCGGCGCTGCGGCAGAAGGAGCTGGCCGAGGAGGAGCTGGAGAAGCAGCGGGAGCTGGCAGAGGGCACGGCGCAGCAGAAGCTGGCGGCGGAGCAGGAGCTGATCCGGCTGAAGGCCGAGATGGAGAACGGGGAGCAGCAGCGGCTGCTTCTGGAGGAGGAGCTCTTCCGGCTGAAGACGGAGGTGAGCCAGGCCATCCAGCGGAGGAAGGAGGTGGAGGAAGAGCTGGCCAAGCTGCGGGCCGAGATGGAGGTGGTGCTGGAGAGCAAGGCCAAGACGGAGGAGGAGTCGCGCTCCACCAGCGAGAAGTCCAAGCAACGGCTGGAGGCCGAGGCCAATAAGTTGCGGGAGCTGGCCGAGGAGGCCGCCCGACTGCGGGCCCTCTCCGAGGAGGCCAAGAGGCAGCGGCAGCTGGCGGAGGACGAGGCCGGGCGGCAGCGGGCTGAGGCCGAGCGCATCCTGAAGGAGAAGCTGGCGGCCATCAACGAGGCGTCGCGGCTGAAGGCGGAGGCGGAGATCGCTCTGAAGGAGAAGGAGGCGGAGAACGAGCGGCTGCGGCGGCTGGCAGAGGACGAGGCCTACCAGCGCAAGCTGCTGGAGGAGCAGGCGGCCCAGCACAAACAGGACATTGAGGAGAAGATCGCCATGCTGAAGCGCTCCTCGGAGAGCGAGCTGGAGCGGCAGAAGGGGCTGGTGGAGGACACGCTGCGGCAGCGGCGGCAGGTGGAGGAGGAGATCCGCGCCCTGAAGGCCAGCTTCGAGAAGGCCTCGGCCGGCAAAGCCGAGCTGGAGCGGGAGCTGGGCCGCATCCGCGGGGAGGCCGAGGAGGTGCAGCGCAGCCGCCAGCAGGCCGAGCAGGAGGCCGAGCGGCAGCGGGCACTGGCGCTGGAGGAGGAAGGCCGGCGGCGGGAGGCGGAGGAGAAGGTGCAGGCCATCCTGGCAGCTGAGGAGGAGGCCGGGCGGCAGCGGCGGCTGGCCCTGGAGGAGGTGGAGCGGCTGAAGGCCATGGTGGAGGAGGCCCGGCGGCAGAAGGAGCTGGCGGAGAAGGAGTCGGAGCGGCAGATCCAGCTGGCACGCGAGGCGGCGCAGAAGCGGCTGGCGGCGGAGGAGGCAGCGCACCTGGCAGCCGTGCAGCAGAAGGAGCAGGAGCTGCTGCAGACGCGGCAGCAGGAGCAGAGCCTCCTGGACCGGCTGCGTGAGGAGGCCGAGCAGGCGCGGCGGGCGGCCGAGGAGGCCGAGATGGCCCGTGGCAGGGCCGAGCAGGACGCCAGCCTGTCGCGGCAGCGGGTGGAGGAGGCCGAGCGGCTGAAGCAGCGGGCGGAGGAGGAGGCACAGGCCAAGGCGCAGGCGCAGGCGGACGCGGAGAAGCTGCGGAAGGAGGCCGAGCTGGAGGCAGCGAAGCGGGCGCAGGCGGAGCAGGCAGCCCTGCGGCAGAAGCAGCTGGCGGACGCTGAGATGGAGAAGCACAAGAAGTTCGCGGAGCAGACGCTGCGGCAGAAGGCACAGGTGGAGCAGGAGCTGGCCAAGGTGAAGCTGCAGCTGGACGAGACGGACCATCAGAAGGGCATCCTGGACGAGGAGCTGCAGCGGCTGAAGGAGGAGGTGACAGACGCCATGCGGCAGAAGGCGCAGGTGGAGGAGGAGCTGCTGAAGGTGCGGGTGCAGATGGAGGAGCTGGCCAAGCTGAAGAGCCGCATCGAGGAGGAGAACAAGGCACTGATCCTGAGGGACAAGGACAACACACAGAAATTTCTGGCGGAGGAGGCGGAGAAGATGAAGCAGGTGGCGGAGGAGGTGGCCCGGCTCAGCGTGGAGGCACAGGAGGCCGCCCGGCTGCGGCAGCTGGCCGAGGACGACTTGGCACAGCAGCGGGCGCTAGCAGAGAAGATGCTGAAGGAGAAGATGCAGGCGGTGCAGGAGGCCACACGGCTGAAGGCAGAGGCGGAGGTGCTGCAGAAGCAGAAAGACCTGGCACAGGAACAGGCCAAGCGGCTGCAGGAGGACAAGGAGCAGATGCAGCAGCGCCTGGCTGAGGAGACTGAGGGCTTCCAGAAGACGCTGGAGGCCGAGCGCCGGCGGCAGCTGGAGATCACGGCGGAGGCTGAGCGTCTCAAGCTGCACGTGGCGGAGATGAGCGTGGCTCAGGCCAAGGCGGAGGAGGAAGCCAAGCGGTTCAAGAAGCAGGCGGAGGAGATCAGCGAGCGGCTGCACCAGACCGAGCTGGCCACGCAGGAGAAGATGACGCTAGTGCAGACGCTGGAGATCCAGCGGCACCAGAGTGACCAGGATGCGGAGAAGCTGCGGAGGGCCATTGCCGAGCTGGAGCAGGAGAAGGAGAAGCTGAAGCAGGAGGCGGCGTTGCTGCAGCAGAAGGCGGAGGAGGTACTGGGCTGCGGGTCCCCCTTCATGGGGGTGGGACGCAGGGGGTCCCCCCTCTCCCTGGCCGCCCTGTGCGGTGTCCTGGGACAGGAGGCACACGGGTGGATGGACGGGCTCTGGGAGCCACGCTGTCCGTTCCCCAAGGACCGTCACTCAGCGGGTGCAGAGCTGGCTGCTGGCACCGTCCGGAAGGTGGAGGTGTCACCGAGCCCCTGCCCCAGGGTCCTTCTCCCTGCCAGGGGTCACGGCAAGCGGTTGCCTGTGGAGCAGGACCTCTGTGCATGGGTCGAGGGCGTGCATGGAGCTGGCGTCAGCTGCAGCGAGGTGAACCCCGCAGGGAGGTGTCGGGCAGGACCCCTGCCCGCTCCCGCTGCCAAGGGGTGACCCCCCTGCCTGCGCCGGCTTATCGGCCCCAGGGAGCATCCTGCCTGTTCACAGCTAGGAGCCACCCCCAGCCCCCGGCCTCGCACCGGGTGGGGGTCCCGGACCCCCGCGGAAGAGCTTGTGTCTGTTCCCTGCTCCTTCCCCTTTCCGTGTTGTTTGCTGCAGCTCCCTAACCCCCGCTCTGAGCCCGTAACTCTTAACCTGCACAGCAGAGCGGTTGGGGGTCCCTGTGTCCCCACCAGCCCCGTGCCACCCCTTTGCCTGTCCCCCCGCCCCAGCCCACCCTTCCTGCCCCACCAGCGATGCCCCTGGGGCTGTGGGTGCCATCTGACCATGCCATCCTCTCTCCCCTCCCCAGATGCAGGTGGCCCAGCAGGCGCAGCTCCGGCAGGAGACGCAGCTCCTGGAGCAGAGCTTCCTGACGGAGAAGGATGCGCTGCTGCAGAAGGAGAAGTTCATCGAGGAGGAGAAGATGAAGCTGGAGAAGCTCTTCAAAGACGAGGTGGACAAAGCCCAGAACCTGAAGGCAGAGCAGGAGCGGCAGCAGAAGGAGATGGAGCAGGAGAAGCAGCAGCTGAAGGCCATGCTGGATGAGGCCAAGAAACACCAGCAAGAAGCTGAGGAGAATGTCCGGCAGAAGCAGGAGGAGCTGCAGCAGCTGGAGAGGCAGCGGCAGCAGCAGGAGAAGCTCCTGGAAGAGGAGAACAAGAAGCTGAGGGAGAGGCTGGAGCAGATGGAGGAAGAGTACAAGGCCGCCCTGGCCCAGACACGAGAGATCATGATCCAGACGGACGACCTGCCCGAGGAGGCGGCAGTCACGATGACGCAGCTGCCCGATATCAAAGCCATGCCCAACGGCAGAGATGCGGTGGATGGTCTGGCGCAGAATGGGGAGCCAGAGTTTGCGTTCGACGGCATCCGTCAGAAGGTCTCTGCAGAGAAGCTGGCTGATGCCGGCATTCTGAGCAAGGAGAGCTTAGACAAGTTGGTGAAGGGTGTCGTGAGCGTTGACGAGCTCTCGCAGAGGGAAGACATCAAGAAGTACCTGCAGGGCAAGAGCAGCATCGCTGGTTTGTTAATCAAACCCACCAACCAGAAGATGAGCATCTATGAAGCCATGAAGAAGCAGCTGCTCAGCCCAGGCACCGCGCTGGTCCTGCTGGAAGCACAGGCTGCCTCTGGCTTCATCATCGACCCTGTGCGGAACGCGAGGCTCTCAGTGAGCGAGGCGGTGAGAGAAGGAGTGATTGGGCCGGAGCTGCACAACAAGATGCTCTCTGCCGAACGGGCCGTCACCGGCTACAAGGATCCATACACTGGTGACAAGATCTCCCTCTTCCAGGCCATGACGAAGGACCTCATCGTCAAAGAGCATGGCATCCGCCTGCTGGAGGCCCAGATCGCCACCGGTGGCATCATCGACCCCGTGCACAGCCACCGTCTCCCCATCGAAGCTGCCTACAAGCGCGGCTACTTCGACGAGGAGATGAACCAGATCCTCTCCGACCCCAGCGATGACACCAAGGGTTTCTTCGATCCCAACACACAGGAGAACCTCACCTACCTGCAGCTCATGGAGCGGTGCGTGACTGACCCGGACACGGGACTGTGCCTCCTGCCGCTCACCGACCAGGCGGCCAAAGCGAGAGAGCTGGTCTACACTGACAAAGAAGCCAAGGACGTCTTCAAGAAGGCCACGGTGACAGCACCGTTTGGCAAGTTCCAAGGGAAGACGGTGACCATCTGGGAGATCATCAACTCCGAATACTTCACTGAGGACCAAAGGCGGGATCTGATCCAGCAGTACAGGACTGGCAAGATCACAGTGGAGAAGATCATTAAGATCATCATCACAGTTGTGGAGGAAAATGAGAAGAAGAGGCAGATGTGCTTTGAGGGCCTGCGGGCGCCCGTGCCTGCCGCCAAGCTGCTGGAAAGCAAAATCATCACCAAGGACCTTTACAACCAGCTGCACCAGGGCAAGAAGTCCGTGCAGGAGGTGGCGGAGCTGGAGTCCGTGCGGCAGTACCTGAAGGGCACGGACACCGTTGCCGGCGTCCTGGTGGAGTCCACCGGCCAGAAGCTCACCTTCTACGACGCCCTGAAGAGGAACCTGCTGAAGCCCGAGATTGCCCTGTCCCTGCTGGAAGCGCAGGCCGCCACCGGCTACATCATCGACCCCGTGACCAACAAGCTCTTCTCTGTCGACGAAGCAGTGAAGGCTGAGGTAGTGGGGCCGGAGTTCCATGAGAAGCTGCTGTCTGCGGAGAAGGCGGTGACGGGCTACAAGGATCCCTACACGGGCCAGACAGTTTCCCTCTTCCAAGCGCTCAAGAAGGGCCTCATCCCTGTTGATACCGGCGTCCGGCTGCTGGACGTCCAGCTGGCCACCGGTGGCATCATCGACCCTGTCAACAGCCACCGGCTCCCGCTGGAGGTGGCCTACGAGCGTGGCTACTTGGACCCGGAGATGAATGAGGCTCTGTCCGAGCTACGAGACGATGCCAAGGCTTTCTATTTCCCCAACACCCAGGAGCACCTCGCCTACGCCCAGCTGCAGAAGAAGTGCCGCCGCGACAAGCAGACAGGCTTCTGCCTGCTGCCCCTCTCGGACAGAGCCATCCAGTTGCAGCAGGAGGAGGTCTACACCGACAGCCAAGCCAAGGAGTGCTTCGACAAGGCCACCGTCGAGGTGCCTGTGGGCAGTATGAAGGGCCGGACCATGACCATCTGGGAGCTGATCCACTCCGAGTACTTCACCGAGGAGCACAGGCGTGAGCTCCTGCGGCAGTACAAGACCGGCAAGGTGACAATTGAGAAGATCATCAAGATTGTCATCACCATCATCGAGGAGGCAGAGATGAAAAAGCAGGAGAAGCTGACGTTCAGTGGTCTCCGGGCGCCTGTCCCTGCCAGCGAGCTGGTGGAGTCCCGCATCATCAGCAAAGCTCAGTACGAGCAGCTGAAGGAAGGCAAGAAATCGGTGAAGGAGCTGGCTGAGACAGACGCAGTGAGGAGGTTCCTGCACGGCAGCGATTGCATCGCCGGTGTCTACGTGGAGGCGACCAAGGAGAAGCTGAACATCTATGAGGCCATGAAGAGGAACCTGCTGAGGCCCAGCACCGCCGTGGTCCTCCTGGAGGCTCAGGCTGCCACCGGATTCTTGATTGACCCTGTGAAGAACCGGAAGCTGTACGTCAACGAGGCTGTGAAGGCCGGTGTTGTCGGGCCTGAACTGCATGAGAAGCTGCTGTCGGCCGAGAAGGCTGTCACTGGGTACAAGGACCCCTACTCGGGCGACACCATCTCCCTCTTCCAGGCCATGAAGAAGGACCTCATTGTCAGGCAGCACGGCATCCGCCTGCTCGAGGCCCAGATCGCCACCGGCGGCATCATTGACCCCATGCACAGCCACCGCATCCCCGTGGAGGTGGCCTACCAGCGTGGCTACTTGGATGAGGAGATGAACCAGACCCTCTCCGACCCCAGCGATGACACCAAGGGCTTCTTCGACCCCAACACACAGGAGAACCTCACCTACAGGCAGCTGAAGGAGAGGTGCATTGAGGATCCCGAGACAGGGCTGTACCTGCTGCCGCTGCGGGAGCCTGAGAAACCGGCGGTGGTGGAGACCACCAAGGTGTACACCGAGGAGGAGACACGGAAGGTGTTTGAGGAGACACAGGTGGACATTCCCGTGGGCAGCAGGGCGGGCTCCTCCATGTCACTGTGGGAGATCATGCACTCGGACCTGCTGCCCGAGGAGCAGCGGAAGCAGCTCATGGAGGAGTTCCAGTCGGGCCGCGTGTCCAAGGAGCGCATGATCATCATCATCATCGAGATCATCGAGAAGACTGAGATCATCCGGCAGCAGAATCTCACATCCTACGACTACGTCCGGCGCCGCATCACGGCCGAGGACCTCTATGAGGCCAAGATCATCTCTGTAGACATCTACAACCTCCTGAAGCAGGGCTCCAAGACCTTCCGGGAGCTCCTCGACGTGGAAACCATCTGGAAGTACCTCTACGGGTCAGGCTGCGTGGCCGGCATCTACATCCCCTCTTCCAAGCAGAAGCTCAGCATCTACCAGGCTCTGAAGAAGGGGCTGATCAACTCCGAGGTGGCCCGCTCCCTCCTGGAGGCCCAGGCTGCCACCGGCTTCATGATTGACCCCATAAAGAACGAGATGCTGACTGTGGACGAGGCGGTCAGGAAAGGTGTGGTGGGGCCTGAAATCCATGACCGGCTCCTCTCCGCGGAGAGGGCCGTGACTGGTTACCGAGACCCCTACAGCGAGCAGAAGATTTCCATCTTCCAGGCCATGAAGAAAGACCTCATTCCCAGTGAGGAGGCTCTCAAGCTCCTGGATGCCCAGATAGCTACTGGTGGCATCATCGACCCGCACCTGGGCTTCCACCTGCCGCTGGAGGTGGCCTACCAGCGAGGCTTTATCAACAAGGAGACATATGACATGCTGTCCGAGCCCAGCGAGGTGCGGAGCTACGTGGACCCGTCCACGGAGGAGAAGCTCAGCTACACGCAGCTGCTGAAGCGGTGCCGGAAGGACGAGAACACGGGGCTGTTCCTGCTCCCGCTCTGTGACACCAGGAAGCTGACCTTCCGCGGGCTGCGGAAGCAGATCACCGTGGAGGAGCTGGTCCGCTCGCAGGTGATGGATGAAGCCACAGCCCAGCGCCTCCAGGAGGGCCTCACCTCTGTCGAGGAGGTCTCACAGAACCTGAAGAAATTCCTGGAGGGCACCAGCTGCATAGCTGGCGTCTTCGTGGACTCCACGAAGGAGCGGTTGTCCGTGTACCAGGCCATGAAGAAGGGGATCATCCGGCCAGGTACCGCCTTTGAGCTGCTGGAGGCGCAGGCGGCCACAGGCTACGTCATTGACCCCATCAAGGGCCTGAAGCTGACGGTGGAGGAGGCTGTGCGGATGGGCATTGTGGGGCCTGAGTTCAAGGACAAGCTGCTCTCTGCTGAGCGGGCGGTCACTGGCTACCGGGACCCCTACACTGGCAAGCTCATCTCCCTCTTCCAGGCCATGAAGAAGGGTCTGATCCTGAAGGACCACGGGATCCGCTTGCTGGAAGCCCAGATTGCCACCGGAGGCATCATTGACCCCGAGGAGAGCCACCGCCTCCCTGTGGAGATAGCCTACAAGAGGGGCCTCTTCGATGAGGAGATGAATGAGATCCTGCTGGACCCCAGCGACGACACCAAGGGCTTCTTCGACCCCAACACGGAGGAGAACCTCACCTACCTGCAGCTCATGGAGCGGTGCATCACCGACCCAGAGACCGGCCTCTGCCTCCTGCCCCTGAAGGAGAAGAAGCGAGAGAGGAAGACCTCCTCCAAGTCCTCTGTCCGCAAGCGCCGGGTGGTGATTGTCGACCCGGAGACGGGCAAGGAGATGTCTGTGTATGAGGCCTATCGCAAGGGCCTCATCGACCACCAGACCTACCTGGAGCTGTCGGAGCAGGAGTGCGAGTGGGAGGAGATCACCACCTCCTCCTCTGACGGTGTGGTCAAATCCATGATCATCGACAGACGTTCGGGGCGCCAGTACGACATTGACGACGCCATCAGCAAGGGTCTCATTGACCAGTCGGCCCTGGACCAGTACCGCTCGGGCACCCTTTCCATCACCGAGTTCGCCGACATGCTCTCTGGCAACATGAGCGGCTTCCGGTCACGGTCATCCTCCGTGGGATCCTCCTCCTCCTACACTGTCAGTCCAGCCCCCACACGGACGCAGATCTCCATGTGGAGTGACCCCACCGAGGAGACGGGGCCGGTGGCGGGCATCCTGGACACGGACACCCTGGAGAAGGTGTCGGTCACCGAGGCCATGCGCCGCAACCTGGTGGACAACATCACGGGGCAGAGGCTTCTGGAAGCCCAGGCCTGCACTGGTGGCATCATCGACCCCAACAGTGGCGAGAAGTGCTCTGTGGCTGACGCCGTCAACAAGGGGCTGGTGGACAAGATCATGGTGGACCGCATCAACCTGGCGCAGAAGGCCTTCTACGGCTTCGAGGACCCACGCACCAAGACGAAGATGTCGGCGGCACAGGCGCTGAAGAAGGGCTGGCTGTACTACGAGGCCGGGCAGCGGTTCCTGGAGGTGCAGTATCTGACGGGGGGTCTGATCGAGCCCGACGTCGATGGCCGCGTCTCCCTGGACGAGGCGCTGCAGAAGGGCACCATTGACGCCCGCACGGCCCAGAAGCTGCGGGACGTCAACACCTACTCCAAGTACCTCACCTGCCCCAAAACCAAGCTCAAGATCTCCTACAAGGACGCCATGGACCGCAGCATGATCGAGGACGGCACCGGCCTGCGGTTGCTGGAGGCCTCCTCGCAGTCCAGCAAGGGCTACTACAGCCCCTACAACGTCAGCAGCGCCGGCTCCACCTCCGGCTCCCGCTCTGGCTCCCGCACCAGCTCCCGCTCGGGCTCCAGGCGCGGCAGTTTTGATGCCACCGGCTCCGCCTTCTCCATGACCTTCTCGTCTTCCTCCTACTCTTCCTCCAGCTTCGGCCGCAGATACACCGTGGGTCCCCAGAGCGCCGCGGAGGCAGCTGCCATCGCCATGGCTGTCGTCGCGTCCCTGCCGCACTGGAGCTGCGGGCGCGGGGTGGGCGAGGAGCTGCCCGAGGTGCACGGGACCCTGCTGCTCAGCGTGGCCTGAGCCCATCAGCCCCTCCGAGGAACCGCTGCCTCACCTGCTGCTCCGCATGTGGCCACGCTGCTGGCTCACCGCTAGTGTTCTTTGGGTTTTTTTTTTTTTTAATTTTTAAACTCCAGTCTTCTTCCAAAGCAGTGCCTAAAGTTTAACCAAAAAGACTAGACTAATATATTAATATATATTTACGATTGCTATGACAGTATTTGTATATGACGAGAGGAGAGAGGACACACTACCCTCCTGCCCTGCCACCCTCCGCCGAGCTCAGCCCGCCCGGCATGGCCAGGCAGCGCCGGAGAACAGCAAAAACAGTTCCAGCTTTTTGATCTAACCACTTGGCAACTCTTTTGTAATTAACACTGCCAGCTTCAGCCCCACACCCCCCAGGAGGAGACCGCCCTGTCCCCGCGGCACCCCATGGCACACCACAGCGTGTGCCGGCAGGACGGAGGAGGACATCGCCTCTGCTCAGCGCTGCACAGCCAGACACTCCGCACCGGCCCCAGAGCTGCCCCCGGACCCCTTCCACCCACCGAGGAGGGGGCTCCGCACCCCGGCGCCCCAGCTCCCGCAGCTCCTCGGCCTCCCGGCACATCCCCGCCAGCACGCCGTGGCACCAGTGCCCCGACCGTAAGTGTGCGCTGCTACTGCCGCTGCTTCCGCCCTGCGCGGAGGGACCGGCCTCCGCTCCGCCGCTTCACCCGCCCAGGGGCTTCACTGCGTGGCCGCCGCCGCCTCTGCCAGCCGCCCGCCCGCCCGCCGGGACGCTCCCACCACCGCGCTTGGCTCTCCCCGCCTGCGCGGTGCTGCCCGTCTGTCCATCCGTCTGTCTCTGCGTGTATCTGGGAAGTGCCGGCACAGGGTGGATTTATTAACACCGACGTGGCTTAACCAGAGCCGGGCAGAGCTCGTGCTGCCAAAGCCAACTCGGCTCCGGGCGCAGTGCCTGCACCCAGACCCCGGCTGCATGCCCCCCACCCTGCCATGGGGGTTCTCCGGACCCTCTCGGGGCTACCGGACCCTCCGTGTGTGGTGGGGTGTGGGATGCGGCCATAGCCGGTGTGCTGCTATGGGAGAAAAAAGGGGAATTTCTGTAAAACCAGGCTCCTCTTCTTCCTCGTGGCAATGCCCCCTGCTGGGTTACCCCCCCGCCCCCTGATAATGCGCTCTCTCTCTGGCAGACGTCTTTTTCCAGCCCCACCAGCGGCATGCCGGTGCCGATGGGTGAGCTCCTGAGCTGGGTCTCCAGTGTCAGCAGGTCGTGGATGGGCTGGAGGGGACCCCGGGACGTGGCGGCTGCTCGGCTGCGCTCTTCAGCACAGGTAACCCCAAAATTTCCGCTCTCTCGGGGCTCCCCCCATCCTGCTGCTCGCTCCGTGGGGGCTGGGGCTTTGCTGGGCGCTGCATTTGCTGGGTGGTGGCACTGAGGTTTCTGGGGGGCATTGCTTTCCCCCACGGGCGATTTGGGGGTCCATCAGGAGCACGGGGGCAGCAGGATGGTGCAGGGGCGAGCGGCTGGCGTGGGGGCAGCAGGCTAGCCGGGGCGGGTGCATGGTGCTGCCGGCTGGGCGCTGGCGTCATGGCTCGCAGTGGTCGCCCTGTCTCATCCCATCTCTTGTGTTCTAGTGTGGCTGGATGTCCATCCCACCTCCCCTCACCGCTGCCTTGGAGCCCGGCCCCCCGGTGCGGGGCAGCTGCGACCGCGCTTGAGGACATGGGGCGGGGGGACGCGCTCCCCCTCCCTTGGCACGTGCCGGAGACCGGGAACCGCGCTGCCTGGGTGCAGGGGCTGTCTGGTGGCACTGGAGCCACCCTGGCCAGCACTGGGGCCCCCGCCACTGCTGCCCCCCGGCAGCACGCAGCTGCCCCACTCTCCGCTGGTGCCCCGGCCGGGGCTGAAGCAATAAGTGACACAGTGGTGGCACCGTGCCGGCTCAGGCTGCCAGGGCTGTAGCACCCACGCTCAGCCCCCCATGAGGACCGCAGCCCCCCTGAGACACCCACACCATCTCTTGGCCCTCCCCATGCCGGCAGTGCACCTGGTGCACCCCACCCTGGTGCCACGGCTCGCCGCGAATCCCAGCAGCAGCTCTCCTCCTTCCTGCCCGCGCTCATCCGCCACGTGTCCATCGCATCCCGTCGCTGCTGCGCATTGTTTGTTACTCTCATTATCCAGTTTGGCTTTTGCATGACACGCTGGCGGGGGCGACCCTGTCCCATGGCCCAGCCCAGCCGGCGGTCCCTCCTGGGGGGCCCCGCGCTCCCCCCATTGCCCGAGCGCTTCTCATCGGGGTGGCTGGGGCTGATCCATAATCCGAAAGCATCTCTTTTGGGGGGCAAAACACTAAAAAAACCTGATTTGTACATACGGCGAAGTGTTTGTAAAAGATGCAGTATGGACCCATGGCTCTCCCCAGCGAGGTCAGTAAAAGATCCAAAAAACCAGCTGCCAGCTCCGCCTCCTCTGTTCACCCTTGCTGCTCCCTGCCACCAGCCATGCCGCGGTGTGGGCTGGGGGCTCCTGGTCGCTCCACGGTGTGGGCTGGGGGCTCCTGGTCGCTCCATGGTGCGGGCTGGGGGCTCCTGGTCGCTCCATGGTGCGGGCTGGGGGCTCCTGGTCGCTCCATGGTGCGGGCTGGGGGCTCCTGGTCGCTCCGCGGTGCGGGCTGGGGGCTCCTGGTCGCTCCGCGGTGCGGGCTGGGGGCTCCTGGTTGCTCCGCAGTGTGGCCTTGGGGGTCCTGGTGACAATGTGGTGTGGGCTGGGGGCTCCCAGTTGCTCCGCAGTGCAGGTTGGGAGCTCCCGGTGACACCGTGGTGGGGGCTGGAGGGTCCCAGGCCACATCTGGGGGCCAGTGGGGGCTGCCAGGGGGCAGCGGGTCCATGCTGGAGCAGCCTCCTCAGCAGCCGGCCAGACAGATGGCGGCGGCTGGGGGGGCTGTTAATTGCATTGTCTGCAATTAGCACGACGTTAATTGCATTGTCTGCAATTAGCATGGCGCCCCTGCACCAGACGCTGCCGTTGGGCGCAGCCAGGGTGGGAGGGCGAGGGGGGGGTACCCCCTGTGCTGGGGGTCACGGGCTGCCGTGCCCATCGGGAGGCTCAGGATGGGTCCCTGGGGGCAGCACGTGGGGGGGCTCCACCGCACTGTCCCCCTAGATATCCCCTGCTCCCCCCTACCTTTCAGACCCCCCCTCACATCGGGATACCACTCACAAACCCCAGGAGACCACCGAGACCCTCCCCCCATGACCAGGGCTGGGGGGTCCCAGCCCCACTCCATGGGTCAGAGACCCCCCCCAGCTCCCCAGGGCATCGGGGGGTCCAGCTCCCCTTCCCTGGGTGGGAGCCCCCCCACTCCTAAGCAGATCCCCTGGGCCCATTTGCTGGGGGAGAGCCCCCTCCCCACACCCCCTCACCCCTGTGCCCACAGCACCGAGAGCCCCCCCAGCACTGTGGGACATGGGGCTGGCACCGGGCAGGAGTCGCTGCGCCCGCCGGGGCACTGTGACCCCCGGGGGTGGCTGGCAAAGGGACGGACCCCAGGGTGGGGCACAAGGGACCCCTGAGCATCCCACTGGCTGCTGCTGGGTGCCGTGGGGCGAGCCGTAGGGCACGTGGGGAAGGTCTGTGCGTCCCTCCTCCGCGGAGCCGTCCCCTGCCACTTGTCAGCCCCCTGCTCCCCCAGGACCCCCGGTCCCCCCACCCAAGGCCCTTTCCTCAGGCAACGGCTGCCCCCCAGTTGTGACTGGTGAAACCCCAGCACCGTGCCAGTCACGGCTGCCAGTCACCTTGGGGGGCGGTCTCTAGCCCCCCACCCGTAGGCATTTGCCAGCAGCCTGTCACCGGCTCACCCGGCGCTGGTGGGACCCTTGGGATGCTCCCCGCTGCGTGCCATGGCTGTGCTGCCGGGACCGTTTCTCACACCCACCGTCACCGTCACCCATGGTGCCCCGTCCTGCCACATCAGCCGCCTTGGAGCACGTGGGACCCGTGGCCACCAGCCCAAGGGGGCTGTGGCCGCGCTGGCACATGTCATCCGCTGCCCTGGGCGCTGCTGGCTTCATCCCATGGTGTGCCGTGCTGGGAACACTCCGTCCACTCGCCCAGCAGCACAAAGCCGCTCCCACGGCCCCCCTGCGCCGGGGCACCGACCCTCTATGTCGGGGCTGAGCCAGGGGGCTCTGCACGCCCCGGGACCCCCGGACACCCCGGCATCGCCCCGGTGAAATCCCAGCCAAGGGTGGCACCGCCGCGCTTTAACGCGGCATAACGGCGTCCCTGCTGTCACACAGCTCCAAATCCATTTGTGCCGGCTGTCACCTCCCGTTGCGTGGCCAGACTGGCATGTCCCCGAGGGCTGGTGGCAGCTGTGGGGACCCTCGTGGTTGTCCCCATGGCAGATGTGTGCAGCACCCAGCACCCCTGCGCTGGTTCAGGGTTTCCTGCTCCTCCGTGTCCCATGTCTCGACACGTCCCCAGGACTTGGGTGGCCTCACACCCCCCCGCAGCCTGGGGGGATCCTGTCCCGTCCCTGTGAGGACACACTGTCCCCAGCTGCTGTCCCCAAGGCCCTGCTGGCACTTGGTGGGACGCTCCACCAGGACAAGCCGGTGCAGTGCCAGTTCATCAGCAGCTGCATCGGTCAACGACCCCCCCAGCGCCCCCCAGCCACACCCAGCATGTTGCTCGTCTCCCCCCAGCCCCATTGTTGTCACCTCGTCCGGGGACATCCAGGGCAGCATCACTGCGGTGCACTGGCATCACGTCGGTTCGATCCCCCATTCATCAAGCCCATGGTTCCCAGCCCGGCAGAGCCCGTGCACGACGTCCTGTGTCCTCGGCGGGGTCGTGTGCCCGTCACCGTTCTCGTGGCACCTCCGTGACCGGTGCCCACACATCCCCTCCTGCTCCCAGCAGCCCCCACGCTGGCCCCCCAGCAGCCACCCCCACTTTCCTGCTTCCCTCGGGGATTCCCAGCAGCCAGGCGCTCCCAGGGTTAACGAGGGTTAATTACGGGCTCCCGGGGTGGAACATCTCCCACAGCTGGGCTCCTGCACGGAGCAAACCCGGCATCTCCGTCCTCCGTGCTGGTGCACAGCTGTGTTGCTCCTGGGCTGATTTTCACACGACGTCTCCTCCTCCTCGCTGCGGCGAAGCCCCTGGTGCAGATGCCCGGCCGAGCCTGATGCCGGTGCCTTTGGGCAGCAGCTCCAGCTGCGGGCGCAGGCTCTCGGCAAACTCAGGCAGGCACCCCGCTGCCTCCCCCTCCCCGCCGGGCTCCGGTACCGCGGCCCCTCGCTTGCCCAGCACATGCACGGTGTTGCCGGCAGACGCGTGTGCCGAGACGTGCCACGGGGCCGAGTGTGCCGTCGTGCACCGCTGCGTGCCGGGCACTGTCACCCAAGGTGCCGTCGCCCTGTGCCTCCCGCAGGGGCACTCCCGGGATGCGCAGGGGGCCCGAGGCTGGTTTGGGTTCAGCTCAAAACGCTGTAAAAGCCCCAAAACCGGGGTGATCCCCCCACATCCCACCTGCCCCGGCCCTGCCGCTGCCGGCAGACGTGGCACCTGGGGGGGCCCCAAACTCCCACCCCTCTGCCAGGTCCTGACCCCCCTGCCCCGCCGTCCCTCTGCTGTCCCTGCAGAACCGTGGTGCCACCGATGACGCCGGCGTCCCTGGAGAGAGCACAGAGGGGTTGTCACCAGACGGGGCGGCGGTGGAGAGGTATGGGCGCCGTGGGGTGCACCAACGGGGAGTCAGGGCTGGGGGCTGCCGGGATGTGTGGGGAGGGGAACCGAGGCTGCCGGCCTTGGCATTGCCACCACTGGGTGCATGGAGGGGTCATGGGTGGGGTCCCCTTGGGGGTCCTGGTGTCCCTGGTGTCCCTGGTCCCTGGTCACGTGGAGCTGTCCTCTCCCTGGCACCACTTCATCCCTCTCCTGCGCTGGAGCAGCAGGGGGTCCCGGTGGGCAGGGGGGTTGCGGCAGGGCGGGGGGCTCAGCACGGTGTCAGTGGCTGTGTCCCCCCATCCTGGCATGTCCCGTCTGTCCCCAGAGCGTGGCAGCATCCGGAGGTGCAGGAGCAGCTGCTGGCGCTGCGGCACTGGCTGGACACGGTGGAGAAGCGGCTCCCGGCCCCTCCGCAGCCCAGCGCAGACCTGCAGGTAACGGGGTGACACCGGCACGGCCCCGGCGCATGGCACTGCCAGAACCGTGGACACCGGGCAGGACCCGGGCAGGACCCAGCCCATGCTCCACCGCGGCCGGTGAGGTCACGGTCCCCAAACAGTCCCGTGGCACTGGGCCACAGAGGCAGGGATGCCCTCAGCATGGCCACCAACCCTGCTGGTGACACCGCTGGGCGGGATCTGTGCCCCCGGTCCTGCTCCCAGCCAGGCAGTGATCACCGGGCTGTGGCCCACACATGTCACCGTCCCCCATGGGCACTGCCATCGGCTGCTGTGGGCTCAGCGCCGGCTGCACCCGTGGCCCTGCCGGTGCTGGTGCCACCGCGGCCTCGGAGCCCTGCTGGTGGCAGGGTCACCTCCTGCTCCGGCGCAGCCGTGTGCTACGGCACCACTGGCGAGGCGGCGTGTGCAGCCGTGCAAGGGGTGTGCAGCTGCGTCCTGCTGCCGGGGAAGGCGTGTGCAGCCACACGAGGTGCACGCAGCCCTGCACGGGCGCTGCATGTGCCAGATGTGCGCAGCTGTGCAACATGCCGTGTGCAGCCCTGTCCCCCTGCGGGGGCTCGCGGGGGCTGCGTGCGGCCATGCACGGGGTGTGCGCAGCTGTGCGTGGGGTGTGCAGCCATGTCCCCCTGCCCAGGCCGGGGCCAGGAGTGTCCCCCTGCCCGGGCACAGGGCTGTCCCCACTCCCTAGACCCCGTGTGCCACTCCACTCGCTGACCCCTGTCCAGCCCCCTCCTCCATGGCCACCCTGGCCCCCTCCTCCATGGCTGTGGGGTGCCATGGGGTACTGTGGGGTGTCACCGATGCTGTGGGGCCGACGCTGTGGGGCTGATGCCATGGGGCTGATGCCGTGGGGCTGATGCCGTGTCACCAATGCCATGGGGCCAATGCGGTGTCACCGATGCCGTGGGGCTGATGCCATGGGGCTGATGCGTGCTGTGGGGCTCAGTGTCACCAATGCCGTGGGGCCGATGCGGTGTCACCGATGCCGTGGGGCTGATGCCATGGGGCTGATGCAGTGTCTCCAATGCCGTGGGGCCAATGCGGTGTCACCGATGCTGTGGGGCTGATGCGGTGGGGTTGATGTGGTGTCACCAAAGCCGAGGGGCTGATGCTGTGGGGCCGACGCTGTGGGGCCGATGCAGTGTCACTGATGCTGTGGGGCTGATGCAGTGTCACTGATGCTGTGGGGCTGACGCAGTGTCACTGATGCTGTGGGGCTGATGCAGTGTCACTGATGCCGTGGGGCCGATGCTGTGGGGCCGATGCAGTGTCACTGATGCCGTGGGGCCGATGCAGTGTCACTGATGCTGTGGGGCTGACGCAGTGTCACTGATGCTGTGGGGCCGATGCCGCGATGCGGTGCCGCATCAGAGGCGGGTTATGGTAATTCCCGGCCGCGCCTGGGAGCAGACAAAGCCCCCAGCCCCACGGGAGCCCCATCCATCACCTCCCGACGCTCCCGGCCCCCAGCCCCCCCGAGGGGCTCCGGCTCCTTTGTGTGGGGCAGGACCCCCGCCCCCTGGGCCCCCCGCTCCTTTGTGTGGGGCAGGACCCCCCACCGCTGTGGGGCCGCTGTGAGGAGCCGGGGCTGAGGCAGCTGGGGAGGTGCCTGGGGCAGCAGCCCCCCCACCCCGGCACCCCCTGAGCCCCCCCAGACTCCCCTGTACCCCCT
>VZTO01001651.1:0-11943 GCA_013400615.1 Syrrhaptes paradoxus
CAAAATGATAATGTTGTCAAATAAATCCTTATATAGAATTGTAACAAACTCAAGCAGAACACAGAACAAGATTAATGTGCGTAAGGCATTGGATCTGCAACAAAACCAGTTTTAAATTATACCCTGATTTATTCAATTTTTCCAGCTGGCAAAACCAATCAGAAGGGAAATCAATTTTGAACAAATGCTGCCCAAACCAGAAGAAAGATTCTCTCCTCTTCTTCCCTACTATATTTCTTCCATCCCCTTTTTTCACTCCATAGCAAAGGATCTACAGCCTTGTAATATTGGCAGAAAAAAATGGGACCACGCAGTCGCACAAAGAACAGTGAATGAAAATTCTGGAGCAGAAAGAAAAAAAAGAGATTCCCTCCCTCCAGAGAGATGCTACAGCATCCAGACACCACACACATGAATAACGCACAAGTCACTGAGCTGACATAGATGGTCAACCCCATTATTACTAACTCAACCTCAACTGTGGGGTAAACAAATGATACAGAAATCGTAACGTGGACAACAGTATAATATACATACTATTAACATTCAGTAGATTGTTGATTAAATGCATCGCATTTCAGGTAATACAAGCAAGCTACTGCCGACTTCTTCTTCATTCCCACATTCCTCCAGGATAACTCATTTAGTTCAAACTGAACAACAACAAAACTACTTCATATAATCAATCTTATGAATATTATAGCTTTTCTACCCTTTCATGTTATTCAAAGATAGATTTCATTCCAAAACATTCCAAAAATTCATAGTGAATAATCAAGACCAAAAAAAAACCCCAACATAAATTGGACTCCAATTATTAAAGAGTTGTTTATTTTTTTAACCTTTTAATCTTCAGACCATTTTAAAATGGAAACATCACAGCCAGAACATCAACTCATTTCCAAAAGATTGATACTACCATCAACAAGTGTCTGTGATTCATTTCCCATGCCATGAACAATGTTTTTTAACTGGCTGAGAATACTTTCTCTCAATACAGTTTTTACCAGTTTAAAACATGGACATGATTCATGAAAATGAGGGGGTAATTTCTATTAACATCTTTAAATCCAAGTAATTTATAGAGAATCTTCTGGATTACTCTTCATGACTCTGCTCTTCAGAATTACATCCTAGTTAAATCGTTGGCTGCTGTTCTGTTCACCATCAGGAACTCAGAGACTTCTAACAGCATCGCTAAGGATAGCTCTATCAAGTGCATCTTCTTTGCTACAGTTCAGCACAGAGTATGTCCAGTGGTCATCCTAATACTTCTGAAGTTCATTAATTTCTGGATTAAACTGCCTAATGTCTACAGAATTATTTAATTCTAATACTAAGGTACACCTACTAAAATTATTTCCTACCTTTTCTGTTGCAACTGAAAGCACTAGCCAATTTACATTAGAAATAAACATGTATACACAAAATGAACAACTGAAAATTACCCAAATCAGAATTTACATAAAATTTCATATGACAGTCTTACAGGGCCCCTGCAAAGGGGAATAACTCAATAACCATTTTGTATTTTATTACATTATATAGCAATTATCATTCATTCTGAGGTATGTAATGAAACCAAGAGATCAATATCAAGCTGTCATACACTGCCTTGAAAAACACTCTTGACTGATAAACTGACCTTTGATTTATCTCACATAGTAAAAGCGAGATAAAGAAAGTAGAAACTTGAGGCAAAACTTCCACAGTTACAAACTTTTCTCTCTTGAGCTTAGAATTACAGAAACTAAATTATATCCAGAGATTCAAATTTCTTCCATTACTACATATTCCTCTCTTAGATCAGTTCCAAAGGTCTAAGCTGGATTCAAAAGTATACTGTTACAATGAAATTTATTTCAACAATAACCACAAGTAGGGTTTTTTAATTTTTGAAAACATCTTCAGATGTCAACCTGTACTGCTGTTCAGAAAACTCACGCCGTATTCACTTCTAATCCACTAACTACAATTTAGAACAAACTGTTAAAGCAAACAGAAAATTATGGGTTCAGATCACACTGAAGTCACTGAAAGTCATATTGCCCTTAAACATAAAAATTAATTTACTCTCAAGAAGACAGTAATTTCTTACAGAGCTTGGAGCTTTATAAATATTCCCTTCTTTTGATCAAGATAATTTAATGTCTTTTTAGCTGAAGGTTGGGCAAAAATAACAGGATTAAAATTTTTTCCAATACAGTTTGTAGGAAACATTAGAAAGGAAATAGATAAAGTACACTACAATCTGTTGGTTTAAAACATGCAAACAAAGTGTACCACAAAGCAAGGAAATAATTATAATTTCATGCAGAATTGCATCAGAAAGTGCCTATTTCATAGTGACATCTATGGAAAAAAAGAAAATCCTGATTTCAAACTGAGGACCAAGAAGTACCTTTGATATCACCTGGAGGAAAATGGTAAGAGTATTACAGGTTTAGTATCTCCCAGTGCAGTCATGAAACACAGGTTACACCAGATTATTTGGTCAACAGACTTTTTATTACCACTAAAAAGTAGAAGAGGAATTTCTTTAGTGTACTCTATTTACATTATTCAGCAGGATTGTAAAAATGATGGACTTCAAGTAACATAAATGGTTTGCCTCCTATTGCTGGCATTACATCACATCACTGTGACATTTATACATAAAGCTCTACAACGCTAGTAAAGGATTTCGTCATAATAAACATCTGATATCCAATTAACATTTTCTCAGTATTAAATACACATAGCAACAGCTAAAACCACTTGACAGCAATCATAACTAATTACTAAATATTTCTCTTTTACACTGGGCTAGAAAAGGACAGAACTCTGAACCTCAGGAAAAGCAAACTGGAACATTTATATTCAGTACCTAAATGTCAAGCTCCACTTCTATTTATACACCTACACTCAACCATTCTGTTATAGACTGCAGTTCAATGTAAAACACTAGTAGAAAGGACAGAAAGAAACAGCATATGCTGAAGGAACACCTAATTCTGCACACAGCAATACTCAAGAATAAATAACCACAGGCATCAGCAAATAACCATGGCCTCATTACATAAAGCAAGTAGCTCCAAAAGAAGCCAGTGTGGCCCTATCTCCTCCTGGGTTTGGTTTTAGGTATTTTAGTATCTGAAGTAAAGGAGATCACACTACACTCGCTTATCAGAGGTCCTAATTTGTTTGTCTACTCCACCCAACCACCAATATTCAGAAAATTTACACCTTTGTCTGATTTGGTTGGAAATAGTAAATTTCAGTCAGAAGAACCTGAAAGATAGAACATATTTGCACAATTCTCATTTCTTTAGAAAACTTGATAAAAACTCAGGGACATATTGGTACCACATAAAAGTCAAATTTCAAATGTTTCCAAAGAAAGACAAATAAAAGCTGCCAACTTGTTGTAACTTGACCACAAATTATTTTCCTATGTATTTTAGTGTTGTAACACCTGACAAACATTGTTATTTAAACAGAAAAAGCAAAAACATATCAGTTCTAGTACAGAATCTATTAATTTTTAAAGTCACCTTCTAGGACTGCCAACAGCAGTCTCAAAGGAGGTTGTTTTAATTAAAAACCCAACCTTTGTTATTATTTACTGTACACCCTGGACTTAGAAGAGCTTTTTGCTTTTCCCAACCTAGGCTTAAGAAGTATTACAAGCAGATGACAGAAATAAGGCAAATTATAAAAACTGCAAAGTCAATTTGCTGCTTCTAGGAAATTTACAAAAGGTAACATTACCCAATACTACCTTACAAAAGTAAAGAAAAAGACAGTACCATGGATCTATTTTTTTCTTCCTCTGGAAGGAACAGTATAGGTCTTGCCAAAAAAAAAAAAACACCTATTTTTTACAAACCTAAAAAAAAAAAAAAAGAGAAAAATCTCATATTTTTTACATGCTTTAACATGCTTAAAAATACTCTCTCCCCCCAAGCCCCCCAAAGGATGCAAATAGCCTAGCAGATAGGGCCAGCAGCCCAACACCAGAATAAACAAGAACCCTGCTATGAGTCCTGAAAATTAACATACATACAACACATATTCATGTTCTTAAATAGGTAAGCATGAAACCAGTGTTAATCAATGTAACGTACGTATTGTTCGTTCCTCCTTACACAACCATCACTCAATTCTGTTATGCACTCAATTCTGTTATGCACAGTCTTAACTGTGAAAGTGTAAATAGCACACAGTGGCCAATATAATTTGAAACATGTGCTTAGGAACCACATTTACACAATGCTATGTTTTTAAAACACTTATATTTTATTTCACAGAGACAGCATCCTCCTTAAAACTAACCTCCTTTTCTAATTTCTTCAAGAACCGCTTACCTGGAGAATCTTAACAATAAAAATATCAAGAAATAGACATTTAGATATATTACTATTTTTTAAAAAATGGAATCCAATTGCCGCTTCAAAACAAAATTATTAATACTACCTAATTAGCAAAATTACATAGAACTGATAATGACTGGTTATATCAAACAGTCATGTGATTTCATTTTAATACTAGCCAATTAGTAACTTAATAATTTCATATTATGACTAGCAAGACATACTTTTCCTACAAACTATGGAGCAAGACACTACAGTTTTCAATGTACTGAATAAACAGGGAGAAGGCACATATTGGCTACAGTCATCACTAACATGCCTCAAGTCTCCCAGAAAGAACTCCAGGACAGTCCTCACTCCTGCAATATTACCTCAGAAAGTCTTATTTATCTAAATTTTGTACGGATTTTTGGACAAGCTCTGCGTTGCCTGGACTATCAGTCAACTGCAATCCTCCACTCAGCTCAGGAAACATCTTGAGGTTTTTTCAAACCATATTGATGATCAGAATTACAGATCTGCTACACAATCCGTATCAGAGTGCAAAAATGCTATTGTATTTGCATTCTGAAAACCAGCAAAATTGAGTAGCAGCACATTTTTTATCTAAGGAGAAAAGACAACCAACAAGACACAATGTATAAGCTTCTGTACTGAATGCATCATTTGCCACAAAAAAAAAAAAAAGTAGCTGGTCATACACACATTATGAATCACGATATATGGTGAATTTATTTAAAATATTCTTGCCTGTTTGCAGAACTTTTTCTCTCTTTTGAAAGAACAGAAGTTTAACACATGGCATATAACTACACACAAAAACCAGCTCCCTTGCTTAAGGGGGATGACTAAGGAGAATAGGAAAAAAAACACCAAGAAAAAGATAAGATGAATAGCAGAGGAGACATGGAAGGAGAGTTTATCTAAGAGGCATTGTGCTCACAAGCAAATGACATGGAATGAAAAAACAGCCAGGACTTGCAGCAGCTATTATTTTCAAATTTTGACTAAAATTTTGAAAATATGTCCAAGACTTTCTGTGTCTCGTGTATGTAAAAAGCCATGTTTGTCTCCATGTTACATCCTCATCACGTCAAAGAATCTTGATCTTCCCAACAAATAAAAGAACAAGTCATCATCAGTGTTAGAACAGCCAGAAAGCAATGGCCTCAGTGTAGTCTTCTCTGATAACTAGAGTACAGGTACAGGAAAGCAGACAAAGCAGGAATGGCACTGCTGTGCTATGCCAGTACCTGAGCAAGAACTCTTGTTTCAGAGACGTTTAAGGACAGAACTCAAAGCAAAACTGCACCATCTAGTGTCTGGTCAATCCATAAGTGCACTGCATCTTTAACCTGAATTCAAACTTGGTGCAAAAAAGACTTTTGGTGGAAGACTCATAAATAATTGTGATAAGAAAAAACTGATGTAAATCTATAAGTGTGTGAAAAACTGAAGATAGTAATAAATCTGATATTACTACAGGAACAGTACCATTTTTTGTGCAAAGATTTAACAGTCACAATCAATCTAATTCAGTAGAAAGATTAATATTTTCTATTTTACTTCACTGTACAGTGACAATCCCAGAAAAAACATAACATGGCCAGCTAATACAAAAGTTGACTACTGAAAATGCTCCAGAGGTTTAGAGGGATGAAAGCTTAAGTCACCACAGCATGTTATGAACTCATCAGAAAAGTAAATTTCTTCTGTGAAAAAAGTAGATGGCTTTAGATTAAGGTAGTGCGGTTAAGTATGTCAGGGAAACTAAATCAAGAAGCATCTACCCCTCAAAGAAAATAAGCTGGAGCACCTCCCAGATGAGGACAGGCTGAGAGAGTTGGGGTTGTTCAGCCTGGAGAAGAGAAGGCTCTGGGGAAACATTATAGCAGCCTTCCAGTACTGAAAGGGGGCTACAGGAGAGATGGGGAGGCACTCTTCATCAGGGAGTGTAGTGACAGGACAAGNAGGTTTAGACTACTTTAATTAACCCATTTTATTTTGCACTTGCAATAGACTGAATGATTGTGTAGCTATTATGCCAGATTTGATGGGAAGTATTTCTTGATACAAACACAAGCTGTTATGATCATGCCAACACAATCTTACTGAAAAACTAAGAAAGCATTACAACTCAACCATATTTTCAATAAAACATCCTGAAACAGCATACAATGTATGCATTAGGATGATCTATTTGGAGAAAAGTACTATTCTCCAACAAATGTGTTTTTTAATCCTCAACAAATTTGCTAAATCTTCTAAAACTAATATGATTAAACAAATCATCTCAAGAACTCATTCAGGAAATCTCTACTTGCTGAAAAGATTTTATTACATCTCAAGAATTCATGAATTATTTTCTTGGTTCTAAAACAAATTCATACATGCCTGCAACATAGCTTTTTTTTCCTAAAGTTCTACACGTAAATGTTACATTTTCTTACCTTGGTTTATTGTGTGGTAATGCCTTCGCATCAACAGCAAACATTTTGGAAACAAAGACAATAACGGGGGCTGTTTCTTCAGAACTGCATTTCATAAAAGCTGAAGAAACATAGAAGGAAGTTATTTGCACTGTTCTTTTTTCCCAACAGTACGGGCAAAACTACGGCTTTCCATGAATTTTATAGGAATTACTGTTTATTTCTTATTTCAATGGATAATACACTAAAGACAAATCAAAAGGAAAAGCAGAAAATTACTCTAGCCTAATCATTTGATAACTCTGTCTGTATCTTCAAGTCTGCTTCACAATAAAATATAATGAACAAAATTGTAAAAATAGAACTTTTCCTAACAAACTACATATACTCCAACCGAATGTATTGTTTTGATATTTAAACTTGAGTTCATAGGCTGGTTTAGATTAGAATTAAAAAGAGAGCAGCTTAGCATTAAGACCAAGATATTCACTCAGTACCTCACACTATTCTGCCTCCTCTCAAACTAAAGGAGGAAGTCCTGCAAATGTCCAGACCCTCATGTCTTCATGAAATCACAACTTTAACTGCAAGACTGGATACTCCTCAAAGGATGAAAGATTCACCCAGAACTCATTCAATATTTAAGAAACTCCAATAAACTATTTTTTTATCCAACTTTGAACATATTATCAAATCCAAAACAGACACAATACCATTCAAAACTTCTAACAACATAGAAAATAAAATGTCTTCTCCTACACTTCTCCCTTTTATCTGATGTGTGAAAAGACTATATTGTAAAGTGCCTAGGCAAGCAAAGTTCAAGACTACTACTAAAAGTCAGCAAGATTTTCACTAAATGTGAAATATACTATTTTTGCATAACCAAGAGCAGTAAGACTTGAGTTTACATAGGCAAATTTCTTCTAATTAACTTACACAGATTGAATACTCTTTGGAGAGTACAATGTAAATGTTCAATAAAAGGATGAAACTGTTGCCTCACTCCTGGGAAACAATTCCTAACAGCCTGTCAATTTGACATTCACATCTCATCTTAAATTGACATTTGGTATCTCAAGCCTTTAGATTTCTTGAAACTCTCTTCAAAACATTGTTCTATAAACACCTTTCACTACACATACAAGGTTAAGAAATGTTTTTAACTGTTACTAGCTTAAGAATGGTATCTTCTTGTAATTTTTACTAAACTACCTCTTGAAGTATCAGAGAACATGGATGACCATAAAAATAAGACATAAGACTATGACATGGCACCGACAAACATCAACAAAGCTACTACAAATAAAATAATCATAAATCTAAGTAGAGATTACTACACATCTTGTGAGCCAAAGACAAATAAAACCACAAAGACAGAAACAACCTTCATGTTAATGGGAGAACACCTACTTACCACTTTTCAGTTCCTGAGTTTCTGGGGGCAAAGAATCGAACGTTCTTGCTCCAACACACATCAGCTTTTCCACTCTCTCTGCAGAGATGTCAAGAGGACTGGGAAGTTTACTGCACACCATGGCTAAGACACATTGCTAAGGACATACATTTATATTTCCTTACTGAATGCAAATTAAAGGAAGACAAATGCTTTCAAAGTTTGTTTCTTTTAATCAACCTCATGCACTAACTGCTGGCAACAAAAGATAGCTAAAATCCAGCTCCGTCTGTTACAGTGCATACAGCTCCCTCTCAAATCAGCAACAACTTCTGGCATTTATCCAAGGGCAGAATGGACAGTTAAGTAGGGGTGGCTCACCCTATGTGCAACTGGGAAACTAAGAATACCACAACTGGGGCAAGAGTTATAGAACTAATTAGTATTTATACACCAATAATTTGTGCATATCTACCACTATATAGTGTGCTGTATCATAAACAATGAGAAAACCACCTACACAGCAGACAAACAGCAAAGGATGATCTTGGATTAAGAAGACATATGCCTAAAACAAAACACCAGATACTTAAGAGAAGCTCATGGACAGAAAACCTAAGATACTATTATAAAAAATAGATTGCCTTATCCTTCAGGAAAAACACTAAAATTTGCACATAAAACTACATAATGAAAGTGTATTGTTAACCTACCTCCAGTTTCATAACTTCTTTTCCCAAAAAAAGGATGCATGCAAAAGCACAAAGTTGGTAGAAATGCAAGACTAAGTGTAGATATGTAATTCAGTATTACAGGTGAGAAAATAAGTCCAGCTAGCATAGGCACAGACATGAAAAAAAACAACAAATCACACCAAATCACACATTGAAATATATGAGCATTCTCTGAAGCCGGAGAACTGCCAATAGAACAAAAAGTAGTTTCTTCCTTAAGGATACAGAGGACTGCATCAGATATTGGTAGCCACTGGCTACAAATGGCATTAAGATGAACTTTAGGGTCTGCGTGCCGTGACTCCCGTGCACCAATTTTCAATCCCAAAGAGGTAACTATCTTTTCAATTTTTTCTTTGTCTCTGTAAGAAAAATAAATAAAAAACCAAAGTAGCAATACATAACAAGCATCTACAACATTTCTTGTTTGAGTATTAAAAAAAATCACCACAGCATGTGGAAAGAGATTCCATTAAAACTTTATAGATCTTCTCACCTTTTCATAACAGCTTCATACAGACTCCATATATTGTCCAGCACCAACTGCACGAACAATGGTTTCTTTCCTTTTGTCTGATAGAACATAAACATACAGCTAATTACCAGCACTTCCTCACTTTTACAATAGGCTTAAGACTGCACTTTTAACTGACCTTTTTCATAGGGAGCATGTAAAACCTTTATTCAAAATGCAGACAGCTACCTGTTTCTACACAAGATTACTACTTCAAGCCTGTCTTATAGGAATGGTATAAGGGACAAAATAAACATGAAATTTAAAAGTGAACGACAAGGGTTTCAATTTCAGAAAAGAAGTCTGATAAATATGGACATGTCTACCTTGAGCCTGTTTATCACCCTTTCTCTAGCTATTAATCCTCACCTATGAAAACACAAATAAAATCATGATTAAATGAAAAAAGGAAAACTCCCTTCTTCTCTCTTAACTTTCAGTGATGGAAACGTTTAATGCAAGAGAACTGTAGTTTTCAGGCCAGGGTTTTGGTATAGCATTCAATGGGATTTCTCTAAGGCAAAAAATATTTTCTAAATCCTAAACCAAACATTAATATCCTAAATCCTTTGCTGTTGAAGGACTCTTCAAATAAGACAGAGATCCACTCACTACTCTCATTTTCACATTCTTAGCCTTCCAATCATCTTGTGGTTTTCGCTCTGTGCTGAATCCTTGAAGCTGAAATGTCCCTTATTTTGTGAATAGAGACATTTAAGAGCAACTGTGAGCTCTGTTAAGATGAGATTTCTTCCATGTAGCTTTTGAATGGTCAATTTTGGAATGGTCTCTTCTCCAAGGGCTGATGCTAGGCTATCCAAGTGACTTTGTATCTCCACTGACATTGAGTGAAAAGGCACTGAGATAAAGTTTCAGAATACACTACGAGGAACAGAATAAAAAACAAAACAAAAGAAAAAGCAGGTAATATTTCTGACAACCTACCTACCTGATCACCTTTCATTATCTTCTTTGCTTTTGTATTTAGATAATAATCTCCCCATAATGTCTTCAGAAGTACTGCAGGCTTGATTCCAATCTTTTGGCTGTACAGTTTGGCAAAATGCTCAATGCTGAAAGGAAACAAAATGCATCTTGATAAAAGTGTAATGCTGTTTACATGCACATACTAGCCTAAGCAGCGGACAGCTTAAGGGAAAAACACACACAAATCTCAAACTGCTATTTTACTCTCATTTCTCCAATTGTTTCACTTCAGCTCACATTGTTTAACATTTACACCTGGAAAAATAGTTAGTCATAACAGTTCAAAAATGTCATCAGTACTTGTACGTTTTTGTTTTGTTTCAAGTCAGCTTCAAGGATGAACTTGTTGATTTGAAATAAATATTTGTGTACTACTCCCCCAGTAAAAACTTAAAAGCATAATACTAAATTTCTAAATATTTATGTGATAGCCCTCAAATTTATTCTATGAAAGATGTTGCACGACACATTTAACTATGGTCTGTGACCAGAATGATACAAGTTAAAAACCAAATATTCTTTTGAGCCTCATTTGAGCCATTAGATGGTGGCAATTATATTTTAAATTAACTACTTAATGCAATTCTTGTTCTTTGAATCATTGCTTTAATGAGTGAAACCCAGAAAATAATATAAAAACTGTAATGCCATAATCGTGTTGTAAAGTCAATTGTGTTGTTCAGTGGTACCCAGGAGTTAATAAAAGCAGCCCACTTACGACCTAAACCGGGAGTCCTGAACATTCTGTGGTTTCCTTGTTGCAAATGTTTAGTGAAAAACTCTGAAAACAACAAATTAGAGACTCTCAAGCCATTAACACTGTTTTAGAGAAATCCTCTTCTCTACTTCTCTGTATATACCCCAATGCTGTTACAAATGAGATACATAACCTGGAAGTATATCACAGAGTAAACTCCTATGTCAAACAGTTTAAACTGAAGTAATTTTTGCTCAGCTTCTGAGCTGGAGAAACAAATCAATTTTCTGCCACATTTGTATGAAATTTAATTCTATCTGCAGAGAAGTTATCAGAGGAAAAGAAATCATGAAAGGAAGATAACTATCTTAAGTCTCACCTTTACAAAAATAACCATTATATTCACTTACCATTTAAAACCAATGTTTGCTTTCTCATTACAAAGGTGATCATAGGGCGTTTATGGCCACATGCTTATATCAGAATGTAGTTCTGTAACCTATAAAGTCTTAATAGCTGATCATTTACTTGCAAATATCAAGTAGCTTGATCTAAAGAAACAGCTTCTAAATTGCTTCTGAGCTTATAATTTTACTTATAGTAACAATATACTAGACTGTATCATTTTCTTTAGGAAACATTTTTCTTAATGTTTAGCATTCCCTGGCCGCATACTTAGAATACTAATACTAAACCCTGGCCACCTTTGAACTTCCCCAAAAAAAGCTTGGCTTCTTTTCCACCCCACCCCCGCCCCCATGTATTCCCTTCCACAGGTTTGTCATACTGACCAAACAAAAGCAAGCTGCAAATTGCCCAATCTTTATCCATACA
>VZTO01001651.1:13048-30185 GCA_013400615.1 Syrrhaptes paradoxus
TTGGGGCAAGTTTTTGCTTGAGATTAGCTGATATAAAGTTACCCGTCTAGTCTATACAACTGCTGTAGGCAGGCTGGGTAGAAATTGGGGTGGGATATGGCTCCCCAAAAGGGGACAGACTTTGTCCTAAGATGGAATGAGTGATCTTCTGGAGGTGCTTTTATCTCTCAGTTGTCTAAGAGCTCAACCAGACAATTGGCTGAATTTCTGGACATTTGCGGCTAGATCTGAACATTCTGTGGTTTCCTTGTTGCAAATGTTTAGTGAAAAACTCTGAAAACAACAAATTAGAGACTCTCAAGCCATTAACACTGTTTTAGAGAAATCCTCTTCTCTACTTCTCTGTATATACCCCAATGCTATTACAAATGAGATACATAACCTGGAAGTATATCACAGAGTAAACTCCTATGTCAAACAGTTTAAACTGAAGTAATTTTTGCTCAGCTTCTGAGCTGGAGAAACAAATCAATTTTCTGCCACATTTGTATGAAATTTAATTCTATCTGCAGAGAAGTTATCAGAGGAAAAGAAATCATGAAAGGAAGATAACTATCTTAAGTCTCACCTTTACAAAAATAACCATTATATTCACTTACCATTTAAAACCAATGTTTGCTTTCTCATTACAAAGGTGATCATAGGGCGTTTATGGCCACATGCTTATATCAGAATGTAGTTCTGTAACCTATAAAGTCTTAATAGCTGATCATTTACTTGCAAATATCAAGTAGCTTGATCTAAAGAAACAGCTTCTAAATTGCTTCTGAGCTTATAATTTTACTTATAGTAACAATATACTAGACTGTATCATTTTCTTTAGGAAACATTTTTCTTAATGTTTAGCATTCCCTGGCCGCATACTTAGAATACTAATACTAAACCCTGGCCACCTTTGAACTTCCCAAAAAAAGCTTAGCTTCTTTTCCACCCCACCCCCGCCCCCATGTATTCCCTTCCACAGGTTTGTCATACTGACCAAACAAAAGCAAGCTGCAAATTGCCCAATCTTTATCCATACAGGACAAAAATAGCAGATAGCTCTACATCATTTCAACATATGCTCAAGAAAATGTTAATATTCTGACTCATAACTTGAGCAAGTTTTTAACAGTTGCATCGCAAATACTCTGTATAACAACAGTTTACTACCATAATCCATTTTTTCCATGGAATTTAAATTTCAAGTCAGGAAAGCTAAAGCCTACAGAAACCAAAATACTGTTTCCCTGCATCCCCCATCATAAAACAGAAGAGTGACCACGGGCACCTGATGGGAATGAAGGACTTGAGCTAAGATTTGTGTCAAAGTGCAGATCACCAAAGGTATCAGAAAACCCCCTCCAGACTTCAGAAATAGGTCTCCCCTCACTCACATCTTCTATGAAACGATCTCTTTCAGACTAAAGAACAAGTTGGAATTCGAACATTTGTTTACAGTTTCCTTACACACTTATACTCTGATTTTTCTTTTTATGCATTAATAGTATTCATGAAAGATAATTAAACTAAAATGGCCCATTTTATCTTCCCTTTTCTCTGCAGTGATAAGAAATGTTCGTGTTAGACTAGAAACTACACATGGAACCTTATTTAAAAGCTTTCCTTTGACTTAAAAATCCTGCAGTTTAATTTTTTTAAAGGTTTTGCCGTATTAAAGACATGCACTGTATTACTAAGTACATATTTTTAATTATATTTTCATGGTGAAGACAATGACTCCACCTTGTGGCTAGCAATCAGAACATGCGTAATCTTTACACTAACCCGCTGCCCTTTGAAACTAACTAGTAAGAACAGGACTGCAAAACAGAACCAATCACAAACTCAAATAGAATAATCCAGAAAAATTTCTGAAGTGGTTCTATCCCCAAATTGTTACATTTACTGAAATATCTGTGCAATGTTCTTTAGCAACTGCTGAAACAGAAATAAAAATATTAGGCAATGAGATAAGAAATGCACCTGAATGAAGAACAGAAAAGGCTAGATTAATACTGATGAGCATAAATACTTGAGAACAAATACATAATTTCAAGGACAAGCCAAAGTCTGGTACATTAAAAACAGATCACAGTAATGCTGTGACCCAGAATTGTATTGGGCCAAACTGGACAGCTGGAACTGCTGCCCTGATGCAAGTTGCCTTCCTTATGCTTGTTACTAATGTCGCTGTCCCTGCAAGGTCCAATCTACTTGTGAAACAGCTCCTGTACTGCCGCAGTCTTTGGCCTAGTCTGTTACAGCCTAGCAAATGTCAACAATTAATAAAATACTAAGTTTACCAGGCTAAGCTGGACACTCTAGTGGGCTCAGCAGCTCCCCTGCAAGCAAAACAGGGGTCTCTGTCACATAGATGACAAAGCTGGTAGTATTTTCAGCTGTCCAGTGTTAATAATACATTAGAACTGATTATACATAGTTGCATATCACAGAAAAATATAAAAAAATCTTTAGAAATATGAAAATAGAAACTGAAAATACTTTAACTGCAGTAATCAATTAAAAAAAAAAGTCAGCAACTAAATTCCAGACTTACCCAAAACCCCAGCCATCAATTGCGCTGGCAAATACCACATTTCCATGGTCTGGTGAAAAATAAAGATGTGAATCATCAGTATCTTCCAATCCAGCACTCCAGTCATAAACCTGATCTCCTGGTGCAGTGTCTGAAATACTTTCTGTTTCTTTCTCAGCTCTTTCTTCTAATACTTTAGAGGTAAAGAGTGTTCCAGTGACTGCATTGATCTACAGAAGAATATGTAAAAACACCTTAAGATCTGTCCACTCTTTCACAACCCTTGCTATTAAAATACAATTCCCCCCACCCTCCTAAGTAGAGAAAAAGAGGTTAAAAAACAAGATAGCATGCCTGTGATTCATTTTGCAATTTAAAATGCAGACCTCGTGTATCTAATCCTGCCCATTTGAAGACAACAGGAGTTTGATGAGACTAACATTTCAACTTCAACACCATGTACTTCCCAAGTCAAAGTCAGTCACATCAGGATTGAATCAGATTCAGAGTATCCTGTGTAATGCACAAGGAATGGTGAAATAGAAACTTACTACTGACAACAAACAACAAAGGAGGGCAAAGGGAAACTACGTAGATAAGTGCTTAAGAGTAAGCTCTGGAGGGGAAAAGAAGCATGAGGGCAACTTAGCTTACAACTTAAAAGATTAATTAACTTTATCCCTGAATAAATCCATCAATATCAGGAACAGTCTGAAGATATTATTTGCCTCCCTCCAAAAAAGTTTAAACAATTTAAGAGGTAAAACAAAGCATTCCGCATGTTACTTCTAAAAATGAACTCTTCCTGATGACCTGTCAAGAGGCATTTAATACTCTTTTCTCTATCACAGGCATTCTGAATGAACCTCAAAACCAACCAGAAATAAATCCTATCTTAATGTTAAAATTAGACTAGATACTATAGTGCTTGATCCTGAAAAGTAAGAAAAAAATGGCTCTGCAGCATTAAAATTATTCCAGCTAAAAGGCAGTGAAAATTACAGCCTCTCTCAATTCAAGGATAGAGAAAAGGGGGAAGAAAAAAACTTCCACAAAATCTGCTGTGTGAATGTAACACTATAGCATGAATACCTGTTCTAAGATATTCTTAAGGTGCAAGTATGCTTCCTGAGGGGTGAGCTTGAGCTCCACAATTAAGCGATCAATTTTATTAATCACCAATACTGGACGTATATTTTCTAGCCATGCTTGCCGTAGAACTGCTTGAGTCTATAAAGAAGGAAATAGTAAAAAAAAAAAAAATCCATTACAGAGAACTTGATACCACAAAAAAGATGGAACGTTAAAGAAAATGACAATATAATTCTAAAATGTAATTAAACATAAAAAAGAACAGACAGACATTCAAACCAGAAATTTGACTCCCATAGTACAAGGTGTTAGTTATTACAGAATTCTTCAGAATGGCAGAATTTCATGGCAAAAATGCTCACAACAGAAAAACTCCCCCTTTATTTATAAAGTAAACCATAAAAACAAGCAATTTCAATGTTATTTTGCATATTTTTTCACTTTCAATACCCTAAAAACACATGTAAAGATATTAGATTATTTTCCTTAAGACATTTATTCCTTCTCTACACAAGTGAGAAATTACCTGAAAAATTGCAGTTTTAACCCAACATCACTATACCCACTCAGCAGCATTGCTCAGTTTTTCAGCACAACTATGAAACTGACCACCCTCTTTCATACCTCAAGGATGTTGTTATTTATTAAAAGGTTTGCAAAACTTCTTAAACCAGCTCATCTTCTATTTCTACATAATAAGCTTAAACTTTGCTCACTCTGTCTTCTCTGCCCTCTCTCTATTTAATATATTTTATTTCACCTGTGGACAGACTCCTTCAACAGCATCCACAACTATGATGCAACCATCACAGAGTCGGACAGCAGTAGATACTTCTGAAGAAAAATCCACATGCCCTGGGGAGTCTATTAGATTAATCAGATACTCCTGATCACCTAGGATCAAACAATAAATTAATATTTCAGAACAGTTTTCAGAAACATTTCTTTCAGCCACCTGGTTATACTGTTTAAGCTATTATTGATTTCTAAGGACCAAACGTGCAGTAACCATTCCACTTAAGAAGAACTCCAGTAGGACAGGAAGACTGTCAGCAGGGTAACATCGAGTGGCTTGTGCCTAATTCATTTCAATTTCACTCTTCATGTCAATCTTCGTCTTTCAATGGCCAACTACCTTCAGAAAATTAAAACCAAAAACACACCAGCTAGCCAAACAAAAAGAAAAACTCTTTGACAAGCTTGTAGTAGCATTAAAAATAGATCACGATCTAAAGCACAAATCATCTGTATTAGGCTGCATTTTAAAGATCAAGATAAATCAAGAATGTCATAAAAGTAAACCCTCCACTCTTGATAATTTTTTTCAATTCAACCTTGTGATTTTCTTGAAACACGCTTTTGACTACGTATTACTAAAATATCTTCAACTATCAATACAGGTTTTCAATATTTTCTACCCCCAGAAAATCCTGCTTAGTGGAGACTTCAGTAAACTTTTGATGAACTCACTGTATTTATCATCAGCCACAACCAAAATAAAATCAAGTAACTTTCCTGTTTAAGGAGCTGTATTAGAGTCTACATTTCAACACAACAGAAAACAACAGACATGTAAGGTTCTAATCACTAAAAGTAAAGTCACTTCAGGGTCAACAATAAAAAAGCCACGGTTTACAACACTTAGCTGGAAGATCATCAATTTCAACAATTTTTTTACAGTCAGCTGTAGATGAAGTGGAATGACTAATGGGGGTTTTTCTGTTCATGCAATTTTTCTGTTATTCTTTTTTCTGTACAAGCCTGATAGTAATGTNAGCCAAACAAAAAGAAAAACTCTTTGACAAGCTTGTAGTAGCATTAAAAATAGATCACGATCTAAAGCACAAATCATCTGTATTAGGCTGCATTTTAAAGATCAAGATAAATCAAGAATGTCATAAAAGTAAACCCTCCACTCTTGATAAAATGCCTCAATTCAACCTTGTGATTTTTTTAAAACATGCTTTTGACTATGTATTACTAAAATATCTTCAATTATCAATACAGGTTTTCAGTATTTTCTACCCTCAGAAAATCCTGCTTAGTGGAGACTTCAGTAAACTTTTGATGAACTCACTGTATTTATCATCAGCCACAACCAAAATAAAATCAAGTAACTTTCCTGTTTAAGGAGCTGTATTAGAGTCTACATTTCAACACAACAGAAAACAACAGACATGTAAGGTTCTAATCACTAAAAGTAAAGTCACTTCAGGGTCAACAATAAAAAAGCCACGGTTTACAACACTTAGCTGGAAGATCATCAATTTCAACAATTTTTTTACAGTCAGCTGTAGATGAAGTGGAATGACTAATGGGGGTTTTTCTGTTCATGCAATTTTTCTGTTATTCTTTTTTCTGTACAAGCCTGATAGTAATGTATTTCATATCTTCCATTTGCTTACTTAAGGATAAAACTGGTGAGGAACACAGAATCATAACAAAGTAACACTGTAACTACACTATAAAAAATCCTCTGAACAATTTATAGCTGAGTGTAACAGGCACCCTGACATAGAAGAATAGGAAAAATAAGTGCACACAAAATCGTTTAAAATTGGTTGGTTTTTGAAAGAAGGCCTCGCCTTTCAGCAACCTTATTTCAAGACTTAAGATCAAAATATAAAGATTTAGCTCTAAAATAAAAAGATAAAGGCAACTATTCTTACTGCTTTCACTCAGAGATATGACTGAAGATGGTTTTCCTACCCCTGATACTGCACTTGATTATCTTGGCTAACAGTCGAACACATGCCAAATCTTTGCAGAATCATGGCCTAACACTGAGAAAGCCAAAAGTAAAAGTTGCATACAAAAAGATCTCAACAGCAATAATGAACAGAGAGGAAAAATCAGAAAAATCTGTTTTAAAGATTACATTTGCCAGCATCAACAGCTTACCTTTCATATAGTGCAATGAAATTGCACTAGATTTCATTGTGATTCCTCGGATTTGTTCATCTTCTCTACTGTCTAGGTATCTCAGCTGGGTACAAAAACAAAGGAAGAGGCGATAAATCTGTAGAATTATCTTCACAAGTTACTTATCAACTATCAAAGAGTATGACTGCGAGAAGATGAGGTTTAGCAAGACTAGGAACGGAATTTCCTTAATCATCACTGATTGACAATCCCAGCATGTACACACCAGAATTTTGTTAAGAAGACAGTATAACTCTACCTTTCCCGCCAAGCGGCTAGAAATTATTCCATTGCTAGAAATTAGACAATCAGCTAGAGTAGTTTTACCTGAAAAGAAAAATAAATTACTCAGTTTAAATTAACATAGACAATGGAAGAAGATGCCACAGTATTACATATGCTGACAACACCTAGCATTCTAAGATATCAACATTAATAAAGACTTTAAAATGCCGAGAAAGTACAAACTAACTTTAAGAAAAATAAATCCAATTATTCAACTTCACACAGGTGCACACAAATTTATTTTTGAAGAGTGCACACAACCTTACCTGTCATAAGCAGAAAAGTAGCTGAAATAACAGCACATCAGAACCTCAATATATCATGCAATTAAACTAAATATTTGTGTTCTAAAATAAGCATTTATTATTTCCACCTACATAAAAAACATTTTCCATTAAGTAAACCCAGAAATACAACAGCCTACCTCACACATGCACATATTTAATTCATGCCAACATTCAGCATCACAGATGTAGAAAATGTTCAGTTTCAACTATTCCAAATTATTACAGTGTAATGCTTAAGTTCTAAAAGACAATCTGCATCAGGAAAAAATAAATGTTCATAAAGCAAATTTACCCCTCAGAATCAGGATCAAAACAGTTCAAAGCTAAATCAATGAAAACCTGCTGCTGTAAAACAGGGACCAAACTATCTCACCACCACTGGCAGTAACACACACACAGCTCCTGCCAGCCACAAACTCCTGTCTTACCATGATCCACGTGGGCCAATATACAGATATTCCTGATTCCAGAAGTCTTCTTCTGGAGGCCAGCCATCTTTTCCACACTTGTGAGGACCATGGTTAGCTAATTCTGTGAACAGGTGAAAGTATTTTATTTAAGAGGCAACTTAAGACACAGCTTTTTTTTTTTTTTTCCCCTCAATGACGTAAGCTGTGACATGAGGGAACCCTCCGCCACACGGAGCGGGTCACGTTCCTCGGGCACCGCGTGTGCCGCACCTCAGCGACCAGAAACTGACAAACCCCGGGCGCGTCTCTGTGTTTAACAACAGCCGGGGCTGGGTTCGGGTCAGTTTCTCCTCACGCATGAACACTGCGCCGCCCCGGTGTCCCGCAGAGGCACAGCCTCACGCTTCACCCTCAGCCCGACCAAACGCGGGGGCCACCTCCCGTCCCCTGTTACACCTCCTCCTCCTCTCTTCCTCCCCCCACCGCGCTGCCCCGGGGCTGCTCCCGGTCCCCCAACGCTCCCGCTGCGCCCAGCTGCCTCAGGGACCGGGCCGGGGCTGAGGCGAAGAAGGCGGGAGAACGCGCCACCCGCGCGTCCGTTCCGCCGCCCTGCGCGCGTGCCAGGCCAGCCACGCGCCCCCCTCCTCCCGCCCCGCCGAACGGCCCCTCACGGGGAGGGAGAGCGGAGCGGAGCACAGCACCCCACCTGCACTCCCGCGCCGCCCGCACCCGGAAGCCCGCGGCCGTTCCTCCCCCGTCCCGCCCGCCCCGGTGCGTGACGCCAGACGGAAGCCGGCGGAGGCCGCTCCCCGCGGGGCCGCCGCCGTTGCCACGCGACGGAACGCTTGGTTAGTTCTCCCGGCGGAGCGGCGGCCGCAGGGAGCATGAAGCCGCCGCGGTGCCTGTGTGAGATCTGTACCTGCGGGTAAGCACCTCCCGTGCCGCCACCGCCTCCGGGGAGTGAGGGGGGACTGGGGGTCCCCGGGGGGGTGTCCCCCGGGAAGGTGGCGGCGGCTCCCCCTCAGCACTCCGCGCCCTCCCACCGCTGTGACCCCCCTCGCCCGTCCCGGTGTTGGGGGAAGCCCGGAGCGGTGTTTTGGTCAGGGGAAGGCAGAAACGGGGTAACACCCGCCTTTCCACAGGTGCTGCCTTCCTTTTTTTCCTAAAAGGGATCTTCTCAGACAATATGAAGTGATATCTTCATGTTTAAATCAAGTAGGGGGGAAAAGCAGATCTTAAATCATTCATTATCAAAACAGAAAAGAAGGGGGACAGTCTTTTAAAGCCACCTGGACCAAACCTTCTCAACCCCAGGACCGGGCTGTTGCACAGAGCAGAGCCAGCTCTGGCTGAGGGACGGCGCCACAGGAACCCCCAAAGAGTTCTGTCTGAATCAGCATCAACAAAAACCCGTGCGAGCGCCACGTACGGCCTTTAAAATAGATTTAACGTGTCTGTCTTTTTAATATCACACCCAGTATACTCTCCAGTGTGAAGGGAAGCCCACTGTTTCTTTGCATTCAGTGATCCCATGTGGATCACACAGTTCGTCATCGTGCTACAGCCTCCTTGGCCCAGGGAGGTGGGAGTAAGAGAGTACAGAAGGCAATTTTCTTTGTTTAAAATTACTATTACAGGTCTTTAAGCAATATTATCAATGCCATAGGTAAAAAAAATTCACGCGTCAGGTTTCCTAAAATCATAAGGGATTTAAACCTTGCAAAATTCAGGTACGTGTTTATAGGTTTGGAGTCAGTATTGTCAGTATTTTCAATTTCTTCTCTATCTACTTAAAAAAAAAACACAGAAAAATAATCATCCTACTATTCAAAGATTCAGTCTTTAAAAAAAAAGAAACTAACAACTACACACAAGGAGAGTCATCACAAGACTTTATAAGAGTGTGATCACTATCTATTGGAAACACAGGGCCAACGCAATGGCTGCAAAGCGCACCGTGAACTCCACGTTTCATGTTGAGGTTTGTATAGCAGATACAGCAGACACACTTCTTACGTGTCTCTGTATGGGAAGTTTATCTATCTGTTCATCAACCACTTGTTTTTTTGATCTGTAGACAGAGATGAGAGGCAATGTGTAAAGTTTCTCATACTCTTTTTGGCCAAGACTTTGGGTGTAGTTTGCCCCATGAATTTGTTTCAAAAGTCTTAGATCAATGAAGAGTGAGAACACATTCTTTTCATGGTGAGATATCAAATCTGGCTCAGGCTCGAGTATAAACATGGTGAGAAAACAAGGTTCAACTCAACTGAAGATTCTCAATTCAAAAACACAGTTTAGTAATATGAATAATTGAATAAAACTTGCACAAAACTTATGATTTAAAATAAACATAATTGAAGTTTTTACAGTCAATAAAATCTCAAGCTGTTATTGGTGTAAGCAGCACATTGTGTTTGTAGCTACAGGGTTTCTGTTTTTAGAGGGAGACTGGTTGCTCGGCAGTGTTACCTGGGTGTCACAATGCATACACATCTTGGAAGATATTTCAAAGCAAAGATAAAGATCCAATATTTTATACAAGTTATCATTTAGCTAAATGCAGGAAAATTTGTGGAGATATAATTACTGTTTAAATAATAAAATGGAAGGAAACAATATTTCTTAGCTGTTCACAGAAGAAAAAACACTCAGAAATATTTACCAATACAGGGGAGGAAAGTGAGTAAGACAGAACTTTATTCTGCTTTGTCTTTACAGGGAAGTAAGAAGAGCATCCAAAGTTCCCGAATGGTCTTTTTTGCATTGTGACATGCACAATCCACTCATTAAAGGCTCACAGCTGAGTGCTAGTGTTCATACGTAGGGGTTGCAGTTTTGGCCTCTTAATCAAATAATTATTACAAGATTTTTAAGAATATTTTGATTAGATTCCTTCTTATTAGATTGAATCACTCTCTGGTCCTATTAGGCGATGTTTTTCAAATCAGCAAATAATTGTAATGCCAAAAACCACTGGAAGTGTACCCAGTGCTGAGCATGCTCAAAGGTCAATTTGCAAAATAGGTCCAATGGTGGAGACTTCAGTTTTAATGACTGACATAATTTCTAGCCTTTTGAGCTTAAGACTTTAAGACTTTTGCAGTAGCATAAGATGCTACCGAGGCAGTATGATGATTATTTTCAAGCTGCTATGGTAGAGATGCAAGTTTGGTTGGAGGGTTTTTTTTAATAAACCACAAAAATGTTCTCAAAACTGCATTGAGCAGAGTAGTGGCTGGATTCCGTATTGTTTCCTAAGATATTCCAGATCTATTTCTTATTTTAGAAGTGGTGTGTTTTTAATGTGGAGAAACTCTGAGTTAGTCTTAGTTGGGATTGATCCATAAAGAGAATAAAATGTTTTTATTTTTTTATTTTCTGTATGTTCCAAATGTGTTAACAAAAGAGAAAATTACCACCTGCTAGCAAGTACAGTCAGGTTTCAGATCACTGTCTCAATAGGAATGTCTAACAGCAAATACAGGATGTTAAATCTGGCCTCCGAAGGAAGTATAAAGCCTCTGAGGCAGATGAACTCTCTGCACTCAAGAATTGTATTTGTCTACCACAGAAGATAATCACAGCATACAAAAGCATAGAAGTTTAATTTTGAGATATAAACTACTGCTTCATCTTCCTCTTATTCTGTCATCCTTTCCCCATTTATTGCACTTTTGTTATCATTATCATAAAAATCTAGATTCCTGAATAACTCTAAGTTAAGAGGAAGATTCCTCTAAAATGTGGGATATTTAAGCCTTCATACTTACCATGTGTAAATACCAATAGAGACTGCCAGCTCTCCTGTCAACACTAGGAATGCAGACGACTCGGATATGCAGTGTCCAAACGTAACTTCTGCACTGGCAGTTAAAAAACCAACAACTTTGAGGGGTGTTTTTTTGTTTTTAAAATAAGTTCTCTATGATGATAAGCATTGAATTTTTCTCATTGTTAGCCTAGTTCTCTGAGAGGAAAATACTTTGTGGGAAAATTTCAAGGGTCTTGCTAGCACTGTATAAAAAACAACTGCCAGATCCTAAATAAGTGAAATTCAGCATCATTCTGTTAAAAATAATCAGAGCAACAGTGTTTGGCAGGAGAGAGCCCATACACTGTCAATTTTATTAGCTGAGATTCTGTTCAGACCGTATGCAGGCAAGTCTCCCTCAAAGAGGGGAAAGAATAATAGTCCATCAAGGCAGGCATTAGTCAGCCATGGGGGGAAGTCATATTCTCACCAGATTAATTTGAATTACCAGTAACTCTGGGGCTGAAGTTAAGATAACTACAAATAACAAGCTTAAAATATCAGTGACTCAAGGAGTTCTGGCCAAGTTGTAAGCAACATATTTCATTCATCAGAGCTGGAATCTGTTTTCTCTGATTGATAGAATCGTCTCCCTAAAGAGCTGTGATGCCCTATGTAATCAGTTATTATTATTAGCTAAATGAAAACTTTTGGTTTAGCAATTGGACAACATCCAAAAGCAGATTTATTGGTTAACCAAAAAACCCCTAGTGTCTTCTCCAAATCAAATTCACATTTATATTAAGGTAATTTTACATTGCCTCTTAGGCCCACTGAAAGTTCTTTCACAGCACAGAGCAGGATGTAGGATCTTCCTGAGCAGTCTCGTCTGAATCGAAGTAATTTTGTTCACAGTTAGAGGCTGTTCAGAATTATTTCAAATGCTAGAAATGACTGGGATCAAGGACATTTTTGATGAAGCAATTAACTCTAATGCAAATACAAAAAATTCTTTCCTTGGAGAGATACATTAGATTACTTTCACCTCTGTGTTGAAGCTACCAAGAACTACAGGCTCACTCTACAAGTAATTCTGTTTCTGTTTGTAGCATGACCATTCAGCAATAGGGGGAATACTGATAATATCGCTTAGAAAATAGCAAAAGTCTTTAAAGATGGGTGATACCAGAACAGAGAAGGTGTTTTGTTTGGTGATTGGTCTTCTGGACCAGCTTATGGCCAACTGAAGACTGTCAAAATGAAGTTTTTATAGAGGAATGCTGTTTGTTTCAAGGTCCTTTGAACTGTACGCCTGAAATATGTGAAGAACATTATAATTTGATATCTTATATTTCAACTAGTTTTCAAAACATTCAGTGGTTTTAGTTTCTGCTTAGCTGTTACTTTTAGATGCTACATGACACAGCATATGCTGTTTATACTCACTGAAAAATATGACTAGGGGGGTTACTGAATTTCATGATAAACGTAGTGTCAGGAAAGCACCGTGCTGAGAAATAGCACACACACACTTCCTTGTTTTCCTACCCTTCCTGTTATTTTCCTCCTCTTCTTTTTTCCTTTCCCTGCTCTGTTCTGAATAGGTCTTTTCATTGTTACTTGACTATCCGTTGAGTTGATGGAAAAGGAGTAAGCACATGAGGCTTTGAAAGGATCTGGCTTCTTAGGCAGGGCTACTTCATTTCTCATTTATTGAACTACTGAGCTGGCAAAGGCAGGCAGCCCAAACTAATACCAGCTTTAGGGATCTCCAGTTCCAGATAACTTCTTTTAGTGTTTTTTTCATTTTACTTTTCCCAGCAGGAGTACTTCATATCTGTTTCTGCATTCTATTTTACCTTGCTTTAATTTATTTTTTTGCTCGCTATCCAGTGCTAGCTAAATTTCTGTGCAGATCTTTGAACTATTCTTTGGGTATCTAGCTTCCTGAAAGTGGATTTGTACCCAGTAAGAGCTGTACACTTCTACCCTTCTTGTTCTTTAGTTATTTTTGGTTTTAATGTGTATAATTTTACAATTTCTATTTTAAAATTGTTTATTTAAAAAAAATGTTTTATTGCTTGTTATATTCCTTTGCTTATATCTGAACCTGTACTGCAAGATGCAGCCACAAGTAGGAGGAACCTCTTTAATTATATATCTCCTTAAAGGAGAGACTAAATAATAATCATGTCAGCCAAAATTCTAGAACTATGCTTGAAAAAAATGACCAGAAAGGTGTAAATACATTATGCAAATTAAAATGAATATAACAAGATTTTCAAAGCAATATAGAAAATACATGTACATTTTAATTTCATGCATAATTTACACAAACCAACAAGGTATAAGTAATAAATTAAGTCATGTTATGCCTCTTAACACCTTTTAACACAATGTGTCTTTAAAATAGGCAGCAATGACAAGGAGGCATAATTGAAATAAAACCTATTAAGAAAAAGAGATGTCCTTCTAAATGAACATAGTTTTTGGATAGAGGATTTAGTCAGTCCTTGAAAACAAAAAGAGGTTGAAAAGTCAGAAATGGCCTGCAGAACACTAGAAGTGCAGGTGAGATTTCACACCACTAAAATGTTAATAAAAAAGGGTTAATCAAGAGTTGCTTTTAAATAGGTGAGGAGAAGCATAGAAATAAAAAGACAGTAAAAAAGGAGACAATATGAAAGGAGAAAGGAAGCACATTTAGTTATTTTTACAAATGAAATTAGTAATATCATTAAAGATTAAAAAAAAAAAGAGAAGAAAGCACATCTTGGTGGTACCATCATCTCAGATCAACTCTGTCTGTCCTTCGTGTTCTGTACTGAGGTCTAACTCCTGTAGCAATACTGCTTGTTACTGTATTAGTGTACTGTGCTCTGGGACCTGTGCCATCAGCACAATATTTTGTGTTTTTATCACTCAGAAAAGATTTTCAACACAAGCTACTGACATTGTTCAGTCTTCCCCATTTGTTATTCGCTCCCAGTAGATAGGGTATGGGTTTTCCCCTTAAATGAAACTATTCTAAATGATCTCATCTGATGTGTTTTACCCAGGCGCCATCGCTGCCCTCATAAACCCACAAGGATTTATGATAATGGACAACAGCCGTGCCTCACAACAGAGTATGTGGAGAAATATCCCAAGTATAGCAACATCTCTCCTCCCCGGAGCCTGAAGCCGAAACAAGAGTACCAAGCGCATCGTGGGAAAATGGAAGGAATTACAACATTTAAGTAAACATTTTGAAGCAATGTGTTTTACAATTACTCTATAAAGTCTCTCATACATTCTTATTTAAGGGAGGACTGAACATTGTATTGCAATTATTTTCAAAATGCAATCATGCAATCCCTTACGCTTTGAGCATATTTAAAAGTGTAAATTTTGTGTGTAGAAATACAGTTACCACAAAAAAGGTCACAGAAAATAGTGAAGCATGCAGACAAAGGTTTGCATTCTTTACAGCATCCTTCAACCTGAAAAGATAATCTAAAATTTTTGTCCTTGTTTTCAGCCTGGTTTGGAAATCTAGGTCTCCTTGAGCCTGAAAAAACTGGCAAGCTGGGGAACTTCCTGTGATATGTGTGGAATCTGAGACAGTTGAAAAATGAAACCTTAAGAAAAATAACAGGGATTTTTTTTTTTTTAATCAGACAGTTCTAAATTATTAGGAATTTGAACAAAGCCAACTGTAAAGCTGTTCAGTAGGTCTGTCCTGTCAGTGTGCAGACTCTGATTTTAAGCTTACAAAATTGAAGAGCATCTTTCAAAGAGTTAGAAAAAGACATCACTCATTCATTATTAATAATGTGACGGGAGCATAAACCTTTACTTTCTCCATTATTGTTTTTCTTTTAAGGTATAAGAGCAACAGATGAAAACTTCTTTGTTTATTTATTACAAAACCAAAAGGGACATACATAGAAAGGCCAAATGCCCTTTTGCAAGATTGATAGTGTACTGCATATACTGTTTAAACACCTACATATGTAATATACACCCTTTTAATGTAATGAGCCCACGTAAAAATGGTGAAGTGCGGTTTCAGATTATTTTCCATTCTCCTCATGCAATTAGTAAATGCTGTCACTTGTATTAGTTTGATCTTTGCTCTGCTTCTGCTTTCTAGATAATTTGTAAAATTCAGCAATTTTTTCTAGTCTCCTTTCAGATGTCTTAGTGACTCAAATTGTTGGAAAAGGTATTTCACCATATACCTTTGAACAAATCAGATACTCTAGATTTATGTATTATGGTTTTCTTTCCTCCTTGCTATCCCTCTAATATGGCATCAGATTGATTTTTCAGAGTAAACATTATAAGTCACTGTTTTTCCATATAATGAAAAAAATAATAAAAATTACTCCATCAGAAAAAAAAAAAAGGTTTTTAACCAGTGTTTCCTTTTTCTCCAATTCAGATCTGATTATTTACCATATGATATTGTGAAACGACCTTTTCGGGTACAAGAAGAATATAAACCAAAGACGGGAGAGATAGAACTGGGAACCACATACCAGAAAGATTATAATGCTCATAAAATACAACCAGTGACATTAGTAAGACCTCTAGAGAGAAAACACACTACAGGAGGAAAATTGGATACTATACCAACCTATCAAGGTAATAATATATGCTGCCTTTAGAAAGAGAAATATCCAAAATGAAGGTAGTATCTTTAATTATCTATATTAGAAACTGGATTTCTTTGGGCCAGAGTAAGACATAGCAAAAAGCAGGTGATAATGCCTTAAGATGTTCAGCACTCCAGTTGTCTAGAAGCAACATTTCTTGGTTCTAAGCGAAAATCCTTCTCTAAGGTGTTCTTGGATAGAAGGAGAGCAATTTAAACGTACACTCGGTTAGGCTATCTCAGGCAAAATTGGTTGCAATTAAAGTGCCAATATATCTTTCAGGTAGCTTTAGCTCATGTAACATGTTTTTTCTACAAAGTTAAAAGCTGATTTTGGATTTCTTTCTTGTGTACTGTGTAGCTTCTTTAAGCTTAGGCCTATGCTAGATAGAAACATTCATACAAATACATTCTATTTATGTTTCTTAATTGTAGATAATTTTTAAGAAATGTAAATATTTATATTTAGCCTACCTGTAAGTAGCAAGCTAGCAATAATAAATGAATTAGCCTAGTCTCAGCATACAACTAAGACAGCTTGCAGCTGCTTCATTTAACATGTATGTTAGCAGTGCAACAGGGAGTAAGGATCAAGGAGTGAAAAACCACTGAATCTGAAGTACAGTGATTGCAAGACAACAAGTTGATTTCAACTGCCCGTGAAGAGGTTTAGGCTGGACAGTAAGTTTTGTAACTATAGCAAAACAGTCTGTCTGTAAAGAACCCCAGAAGCAAAAAAGAAAAAAAAAATCCCAACAAGCTTTAAGATGATATAATGTTTATATGGAAATTATGAGAGAGAATTCTCCTAATCGGTAGTGAACATGACCCATTGACCTATGAGGTTCCTTTCACTCTTGTATATTTGCATACACTTCTCAGTAAAATGTAAGATATGGTGTATAAAACCTGTATGTGGCTATTTTCTGTATTACAGAACACATACTAAATATGTATGCTCAATATCATCTTTTTCCTTGAGGAAATATTCAACATAGGGCATCGTGTACAATTTTGTTGTCTTTTTATCACACCAATAATGGAAGACAGTTTTGTCATATTACAAACACACAGGTAACATTATCATTGTCACTTAGATCCATTTTCTTTGTTTTCAAGATTTAGTACCAGAAGAATTTGGCTTAATTTTGAGGGAATGGTCTTACGTATTAACACTTGTATGGTGAAGTTTTGTTTTTGCCTTAAAGATGACTATAGGTCATGGGAAGT